>JAYJLX010059401.1:4901-29754 GCA_036873525.1 Chalinula nematifera | reverse complement strand
AATAATTTATAACAATGTTTTAATAATACTTAGATATATTAAAGGTCAAGATGGTTTGAGGCGGTTACAAACAGTGAGGCTAATTGACAAGAGTCTGTCCACGTCATCCACTACTGCACAGTAGAAATAGTTCTGTTATTATTATTATGTGTTATTTAGAATTATATTTTTATTTTCTTTTAGTAAATGAAAAAAGTAATACTATAATCATAATAATAATAATTAAAGTCAAACCTGGCCAATCAGTAATAGTAATGCGGTGTTTTGAAGAATAAATTAAAAAAAAAAGAAATAGCGACTAAAGTTAATAATGGAGCTTTACTAGATATTGGTTCGCTTCTCAGCAAAGAATCTCCGCAGTATGAATACTTGACTCAATCCGATTACCAAGAATACCACGCCTTCCCAAATAGACCAGTACTGCACCTGATGGTTCAAATGCTCAGCCTGTGCTCTTCCCTGTGCCTCCCTCAGTCTGTGGTGGGTCTGATAGTCCTGCACCACACGCAAACCCTCATGTATCTTAACCACAGACGTTTCCAACTGCGTCAAGGCAACCTGGTGGGTACCTATTTCCTCAGTGAGAGGAGGTTCATCAGAGGAAGTTAAGTCAAAGTATACTTTCTTGTGAGTATATGACGAGAATGCATTACTGAAACAGAACTCGTACTCTCCGTCAGTATAGGCTGTGAACTCGAAAGTATCATATTTCTTGCGTTCTTCGTTGTATATTTGTTTGTTGTTGGGTCCGTTAATTAATAAATCGACATCAAAATTACCTCCGTAGATTACCTAATTGAAACAAAAGAGCATATAATTTAAAGTCAGTAAATTAAGTTATGATTACTGTCTAGTTATATAAACCAGATTCCCATTTATTCAAATAGGAACAATATCAATATTGACTGTATCATTAACGCGTGCATTAATTGTTGATTAAACGCTACCTGGAATCATTACCACAAATATAATCTTAATTGTGTAGCTATATAGACCCACTCTGGTGAAACAATCACTGTTCATTCTAGATCACCAAAGATTGGTAATCTGAAAGTTGTGGGTGGTTTGGGTGGGCCATTAAATGTATGACGTTTTTATGCCATGGAGTATTCAGATTGGCAGTACTATGTTTAGGCGGTTACATTTAGGGGAACATTCTCGAAACACAACATACCCAATGCCACTATAGTATAATCTAACAGTGTATAACAAACTTTAGCTTAATTTTGTTGTAAAAGCTCATGTTTAATTGAAGGATGGAATGCACACCTAATAAATTGTACCTACAAAAGAATTAATAAAAAAAATTATTTCTTCTTTTCAGTTACCTGATAGTCAATAATGACCTTCGTTCCTTGCTTTATTTCTTCATAAAAGCATTGGTTTGCTTTATCAGGTAGCTCAAATGTCAGTTCTGTTCCATAAACCCTCAGGACTTTAGCAGCCAACAGAAACAACAATGACTGAAAGACGGCCATTTTGATTTGGTCACGTGATCTAGTTTAGTTTATCACGGCATCCCCCACACCTTTTTTTCCCCCTAGGATCTTGTAAGTCTTGTATGTAGACTAACTCCTTTCTTTTATTACCTTTTGGAACATCTCTGTCTCTCTTTCTCTGTGTTTCTACCTATCAAGAGAAGGCAGAGTAAAGGAATGTCGGATATTCCTCCCCCTGTGGTACCACGAAGAGGACGGGGATCCACAGCTCAGAGTCAAGGAGGTGACTGGCCTCCACCAACCCCTCCGGCCAACACTGCTGCTCCTCCTCCAGTCCCATCTCCCCTCTCTCACTCGTCGTCAGCACCCAAGCTCGATGATAACAATGCCTTTGGATACAGCCTTCAGTCAAGCTATGAGGCCATCAGCAAGCGTCACGACGAGGAGCTACATGCCCTCGAGAGTATGAGAATGCACGTATTCAAGAGAATGAAATGTGATAAAGACTACGCCGACCAGTTGCAGCGAACAAACCAGTCTTGTCAGAGGCTTGGCCAATTTACAGCTAACTCTACCTCAGCTGCAGTCCAGGTAGGATGTGTTTTTCTTTAATAATGGCGGTTGGGCACTTGAAATAGTTTGATGGAGCTTGTTCTAAATAAGCCATTTTATTAGTAATAATTTCCTTTATTGTGCCCATAATTCCTGTGCATGCTATAGGACATTGTCCCAGTAATATTACTTGTAGTTTGGTTTTAGGCGCATAATTTGCCAAACCCAGTGACAATGTGTCCATCCTCCATCACTGAGCATGGCTAATTCCAATTTAGGCTATCTATTGAAAACTGGCAAATATTATAGCAGGGATGTTTTTTTTAAATTGTATGATTTTCGCAAGATTCACGGATATTAAATGGACGAAAAATTTTAACATGGACATCATCCATACATAGCACATAAACGTTGTTGATGCAAGAGACTTAAAATCACAAAAACGTCAAAAGAAAATGCCACGATTATTGAAATAGACCACTCAAAAAACTCGTTATAATTATTGCATGTATGGTATTACTACAGTATTAGTTAAACCATTGGTACGATATTCATTGTAGTTGCACACAATGAAATACATATATATGCCAGCAATTTTGTCTGCTTATGAAGGTTCAAGACTTGAAGTCTCAGTGAATAATAATGGTAGATGATTAGATTAAGCAACATGACCTCTTGTAAGTAGATACCTGGTTACAGTATCACTACTATTGGACTTTAAATAGTGCTGATGTATTCTGTGTTGTGTATGTTCACTCTCCATTCGTCATATATACAATAACAGTAATCATTATTTATGTGTGGTGGTGATAATGGTAAGCCATTACTATAATACATGTAGTATCATCCAGAGAGTATGTATGATCATTTTGCATGGAGTTGGTGTATTCAATTGTGTTGTTTGGCAGTTAATCAGTTTCAACATTGTTTGTGCTGTCATCCTTTTTACTCTTATTGAATTTTTTTTTCCTATTTCAATAGAACAGATTTTTTTTTTTTATGCAATTTTCAATTCCAAGAGCTTCCTGTGGTTGGTTTACAATGCTATTTCTTGTGCAAATATTAACAGTTTTACTATGAGTGTCTTTTAGCTTAGGGTTTATGAATTGTGTGTTAGCTTTCATTATGAAAAATGTTGTTTTGTTGTATGGGTGATTTGATTGGTGTTGCAGTATCTGACCACAGGAGTGTATGGTCTCACAACACTGTGTGTGTGTGTAAAGTATTGTTTATTGTAGGGTTTGCGCTTTCTATTTGCCTCATAAATCATTCTTTGTTTATGCATTTGAAGAAGCATACCATTACTCCCCTTCTCTCTTTGGTTGGTACACTGCAGTTTACTGGTTTGCTTTATTATACATTACACTGTTTGTGGGAATCATCTATAGGTCATCCATCCTTCATTGTAGCTATATACCCCCTTTAACCCCTGTACTTGTGTGTTGCTGATCCAATCAAACTGTGATATACCAATATGTAGTTGGAGGAGTCATCCATTAGTATTACTACTAAGTGAACCAGTGACTTGTACATGTACATGTATATATTATACCCTAAACTATACATATAAGTCCATTTGGTAAGAATAGGGCTCATGAAATTTTATACATGTTTGATTCTGGTCTTTAGGCATTGAACTTTTTGATGGTACATGAATTGGCTTTAGAGCTACCATTTACATGTACATACATATGTGGACAACATTATTTATGAAGTACATGTACATGTATTACTTGTACAAGTTGATGCATGCAAGTACCTTCAATGTTTAGATTCAATTGATGTTTATATTTTGGATGCCTTTCCTAGTCGTGTTTGTTTATGCATGGCTTAACAGTGTGTGTTTTTCTGTGCTTTATATACAGCAGTGTGTTTAGTTGGTGAAGCCAATAATAATAGTGAATTGATATGATATATCCTCCCCCCTTGTGATATCCTATACATAGTAATCTTATTTGTATGCTTTAGGACCATCAAGTTATATATAATATTTGTACTATACACTCTATTTTTGTTTGTTGGGTTTTCTAATATATGCATGTATAACTTAGTCCATAGCTGTTTGGTGTTGGGGGGGGGGGGGGGGAGGGAATCTAGAACTTGACATTGGTTGGACTGCAATGTTTGAATTGGTATCTCTCCATTGTTAATAATAGGCATGGAAGGTGTTTCTAGAGTCATCCGAGAGGCTGCAAGCCCAAGTGAGCGGTGCTGCAGAACAGATGAAGTCGATGCTCGATATTATGGATGACCTCATTAAAAACAAGAGAGGAGCTAAGAAGGTCAGTTATCATGGTCATCATATAATATACATATATGTACACATGACATACCTGTACATGTTACATACATATATGTATGTATGTGTATAGTTATACATTATTTAACCCCTTCTTTACAGTTATTATCGTGTTGTTATTTATATTATCAATCAATAAGAATCTGTTTAGCAATTGTTTAAATGCTAATTTTCAGTCGTTTACTTGCCTCACTTTGTGTTCCACTCCAAGCCATTTAATAATATATGTATATTAATTGTATGTGAGTGGTATAAACTGTATTTTATAATGGCAATAACGATTTAAGGATCATTTGTGGATCATTTGTACCAGTACAAGTGAGAATATTGTGTATGTAATGAACGTATACATAGTTATATGTTATCCAATTATTAGTGTTTTGATGGGGTAGTGTTTCAATATATTATAATTAGCAAAGTTTGTTGATGTTTCATATGTTGAATGAGTAATGAGAATGAAACTTGTGTGATCAGTGAATTCATCATAATGCTCTGTATTGTGGAAATGTTGCTCTAAGTTTAGGCTAAGTATTGTATGTTTATTATATTTATTTCTAGTTTAATAACTAAGAATATTCCAAAAATGAACATACATAAATAGCTGTTGCCATTGTGCCTGTCATGATGTTTAGATTTTATATACTTATACTTTTTTTTTTTGTTGAAATTTTAAGCAAGTGGTAACCAATAACCCAATGGAAAATAAACCAATAACTAGTCCATACTTTTGTTGAATTCCCTTCCATAGGTCTGTGATGACGAGAGAGTTCGATTAGATGCTGATTTCTCCTCGTCTTGTAAGGAGGTACAGGATCTTCGTAGGGATTATCGGAAACACTTGAGGAATACTGAGAAATGCAAAAATACGCTGCAGGGCTTGATGCAGAAACAAGCAAAACAAGGCGATATTGACAGGTACAGTACATATATGTACATGTGCATGTACATTGGTCTCCTTGGGTATTACATGTACATGTACATGAACATATTTCTAAACTGCTTTATGTTGATATAAATAATGTTATAGTTTATTGGTTCAGTATGATTATCCTGTTACTTATGATTACTAATAATTACTGAAAATATTCAAGTGATAAGATCACAACAAACAAGGCTTACGAAAATGTTTTGTTTTAGCAACTTTAAGTATCATTCAAGTAATAGTTGTTAAAGTAATAATAAATAACCCTTTATTTCTCTGACTGACTCCCTATTATTATTATTAATTTCTTTACAATTTGTTATATATTTTATTTTCATTGTCTCCTTTTCATTGTGAATGTGTTTTTATTCTATTATTTTCATTCAAGTAATAGTTCTTAAAGTAATAATAAATATTTGACTTAGAATACTGTATTACATATGAACATACTTACAAACCATACTAAAGCTGATCAGGGAAAGAGAAACAGGGGACAGTGTTTTTTTGCATGATATTGGAATTCCATAGTTATCATTTTTTTCAATATTATGAACACATCCATTGGTTGCTTGCTAAGGTGTTTGAAGGATTCGGTTTTGGTTCTAAATTTTGTAATGATAGTGTGACAGACATACTTTATAAAGATAGCATCCAAAATATTCCAATCCTTGTGTTTTCAAGTGTTTCTGATGTTATTTGTTTGCGATTTCAAACATGCTTATTGCGTATACATGTACCTACACGTCATCCCTTCCCTAGTTATAGTGCATACATGTAATTGTTTTGCGTACTATATATAATGTACATGTATATACATGTACGTATAGTGTATATATTGTACATGCATGTACTACATGTATATATGTTTGTTATATGGTCAAGTTGTTGTTTATAGTTTCATCATAGCTGTAATATGTTGTTGTTGTGTCTGTTTTGGACTAAATACACACAATTATATATTTAAGGTAATTTTAGTGGTTTGCTTCGTATGATATGTATATATATATCCCCTTGTTAATGGCTGTGTTACTTACTTCAAAGGACTACAGCTGGGGAATGGGTGATATACATGTATACAGTACATGTACATGTATATTACGAGCAATCTATCGGGGATATGGGTGGAAGTTTAGAATAAGGTGGGTTACATTATATGGTTACTTTATTGCAGGTCACGTAACAAGTTTGTAGCCGCAGCAAAGAAACTCCATACGTGTCACAATGATTATGCTCTGTCAGTGGTGAATGTTAACATCCATCAGGACTTTTATAGACAAACGTTGCTACCGTTCTGTTTGAATACCCTCCAGGAACGGATGGAACTACAGATATCGGAATGGTAACTAGTACTTGTATACATGTATATATACATGTACTACTGTCCTTGATCTATTTTTTTGGGAAAAGTGAAAGTGTTTTTCAAAATCGTTTCATTTATATAAATAACATGTTTATCCTTGTCATATGAGGAAGATTGTTGTTAACTAAAGACTGTTGACTCTTCCCATTAACCATATGGCTGGCCCCTGTAAATCCATATGGCCCCTTCAAAATTTTTTGTGTAAATGTGTACGTACTGGGATTTTTTTTCTGTTTCCATGACTCGAAATTTTTTAAAGAACACTCCCTCTACAGATTTATTGAGTATACTGTTTGGGATTTTACTGGGTATACTCGTTATAACATTGGCTTCCAGTTGTAGTATATATAGTTAGTGAGTGGGAATGGGCCATTCATAGTATACCTGGTGTTCATTCTATACATATTTCACATTTCTTGTTTTCTGCTTTCTTTAGGAAATTAGTTCTGTCTAATTATTCCTGTGCTCTGGATATGACTAGAGTATACGAAGAGGGCTTTGGTAGGTTTAATGAAGCGTTGGCTCAAGTGGAGAAGGAGCAAGAATATGTTCAATTCATCAGAGAAAATGCAAGGTAGGTGTATACATGTATCTGATAGATTCGACTATACTTGAGCTCTATTCATAATGAAATACATAAATGCATGGGTGGTAATGAATTTGAGTAGTAAAGGGTTACGCCCTATATTTAATTATATAAACTATGTATTTTGCATTCAATAATTAATTCAATTATGCAACTTAACAACAAGCCACACCCAAACCCCGCCCCTGTGCATCAGGGGTACCGGATGGAGGTGATAATTTAGTGTAGAACTCGATTTACATTATACAAGTATATATATATACAAGAATACATTATGTTATGTGTAATGGTACTGTACCATATACATGTATGCTGTTATTCAAGGGCCATTACTATATAGTACATATATGTTATCCACTTGTGACTCGTGTAGTGCTTATGCATACTGTAGTTGATAAACTGTGTATACATACATTTAGCTTGTTATTACATGAGTTTATGAATAGTTGCTGTCGCTTATGCAATTAACTACATGTAACTATCCACTAGCTCTTCTTGTTTAGAGTATAGTGTACTTTATTACAGACATTACTATATAATTGTTGTTAGAACATATAATAACCTTGTTAGTTCAGCTTTAGTATTGAGAATTCATTGTAAATGTATGTTGTATATGTACATGCTGTTATTGATAATATATTTCTTAATTCTGCAGAGAGCAACCTCCAATAGAACTGTTCGAGTTTGATGGTTCGTTGCTTTATGCTCCTTGTGCTCCGTCTAACGTTACTGCTGGTCAGGTTGTAGTCAACAATTTGACACATCAATCACTTATGGAAAAGTAATTTAGTATATATATCAACTAATCAGTGCACGTACATGTATGTTGTTCTAGTCTAAGTGTATATATTTGTTTGTTTGTTCTTTATTTATAGGCATCAGAAGTTGGATGGTGAGATTCAACACTTGGATAGCGATATTTCTGAAATGGTTAGTCAACTAAAATACTTTATACCAGGGCATTAATTTCCAACACACACTGTCGGTAGAAAAAGCCTAGATTGCTGTTGTAGATAGAAAAATGAGAAGAATAAATGATTTTCTAGTAGTGTGATGACACTAAATCAATTTGAACCGACTTTAGACTGTTTTATTTGGTTAATATATTACATTTGTTTAGAATGATAAAGTAAAGCAGTTACAAAGTCAATCCGAAGTAATCTCCCCCAAATCTCATGGCAAATCGTAAGCTAAAACCCGACATTCAATCAGTATACTCTCATGTATGTGATACTGTAATATTACCCCACTTAAGTTTCCGTTGTATATTACTCTAAGTAAGCCTTTGCTGGTATTATTTGTTATTTTGTTTCATTAGAGTCCCAACACATGTTCAAATAGCGGATACCAGAGCCAAAATATTTGAGTTGACAGAGAAGAAGACTAAGAAAGAGGTATACAACCATAGTAGTGTCAGTTCACTAGTTTCCAACATTGTTTAATACACTGTATGTCTTGTACAACTCTCTCCATAGAATCAGCTGAGTTTGATTAAACAGGGTTTGAGTACCCTTGGTGAAACCACGCCCCCTCTATTTGATCCACTCGGCGAAGGAGCAGATGAGAAAGAAGTTGATGCATTTGAGTCCAGTCTAGCTGGCGGCGGGTCTAACCAAAAGAAGCCGAAAAGTGCTGGAGGAGCAGGAAAGGTAATGAATGATATTTGGGGCGGACTGGTGTTTACCTATTTGCTATTACACGTATACATGTATACTCTTCAAAGTCTTGCGTAATTGTTTGTGCACATTTGCTCTATACCTCATATGTATCATGGCTGACTGTATCTCTGTATTAGGTGTCGTCAACTATTAAAAGAATCTTTGCCACTAAATCAAAGAATAAACATGCTGTTGAAGACGAGCCTGTAATAATTGAACATGAGGATGATACCTCTCATGGAGGGTTTGAGGCAGCTGATAGTGCTCCAGCAGGATTCGATGATGAGGACGAGGTATAGTCAGTATGGGACTGTGGGTACAGTATGGGACTGTGGGTACAGTATGGAACTGTGGGTACAGTATGGAACTGTGGGTACAGTATGGAACTGTGGGTACAGTATAGGACTGTGGGTACAGTATGGGACTGTGGGTACAGTATAGGACTGTGGGTACAGTATAGGAGTGTGGGTACAGTATGGGACTGTGGGTACAGTATAGGACTGTGGGTACAGTATGGGACTGTGGGTACAGTATAGGACTGTGGGTACAGTATGGAACTGTGGGTACAGTATAGGACTGTGGGTACAGTATGGGACTGTGGATACAGTGTTGGGACCCTACATACAGTACACTTGTGCTGAAACTGTGTGTAATTACTGTACAAAAGTACTGGACTGGATGTATATAACTGTAACATCTTGACTTGATCAAGAGCTCATTTGATACTTTGTCTTTAGGTTGGTGATATCCCTATTGAAGATGAAGAGTGGTATTTTGGTACTATTGATCGTAAAGAAGCCGAGATGAAGTGCAAGGAAGATGGTGACTTCATCGTGAGGTTCAGTGACAAGAAGAACACATACGTACTCACCGTACATTGGAATGGGAGTGGCAGACATTTCGTAATACAGGAAGTAGCTGATGTAAGTACACAACTAAGTTTTATGTTATTTAGACACATACAAGACCTATAAATGTACTGTATTAAACTACTTCAACTACAGTAATCCTACCATAATTGTAATGATTACATTATACATGTATATTCATGTAGCAGAAGAATCAAGTTCTTTTTTTTATGGGTTTTATAAGTTACATTCGTCAGTGCGATGTATCATTGGCTACATATATTAGCAGTTTTAAAACACACGATCATTGCTTACATGTACTTCATTGTTATAATTATTATAATTGATTGTGTTTAATTTATTTCAGCCTAATGTTCCCGGAAATCACTTGTTTCGTTTTGAAGACAAAGCATTTGCCACCATACGTGACGTCCTGAGCTATCACATTCAGTCTCAAATCCCTGTCACTCGAGCCTCTGGAGCGGTAATCATCAAAGCTGTTTCCAAGATCGATAAATGGGCCATTCGAAGAGAGGAACTGAAGCTCGGAAGGAAGCTTGGTAAAGGAGCATTCGGTGAAGTGTGTGAAGCCACCATGTTGCAAACGGGAGAGAAGGTGGCCATTAAAACATGCAAGGAAACTCTACCACCATCAGAGAAGAGGAAGTTTCTAATGGAGGCTGAGATCCTGAAGCAATACGATCACCCGAATGTAGTGAAATTGATTGGTGTGTGTGCGGAGAAGGATCCTGTGTTCATAATCATGGAGTTGTTGCCGGGCGGAGCTCTATTGGATTTCCTTCGCAAGAAAGGCAACCATCAAAGCAAACATAAGCTGGCATCGATGGCGACCGATGCTTGTGCTGGAATGGCGTATTTGGAATCCATGAAGTGCATCCATCGTGATCTTGCTGCCCGTAACTGCCTGGTTGGTGAAGGAGATATCGTGAAGATATCGGACTTTGGGATGAGTAGGGAGGAAGAATGTGGTATATATACAGTATCATCAGGAGCTAAACAAATACCAATCAAATGGACAGCACCAGAAGTGAGAGACTTGGATACTTTATAGACACTTTATACATGTGTAATACTTAAATGGCTCGCTAGTATGTATGTGCATGTAGTTAGTGCTTATGTATACATTATTGAGTGCTTTCTATTCTCTTATATTGTAGGCCCTCAATCTGGGTAGGTACACCTCAGCGTGTGATGTATGGAGCTTTGGGATTCTGTTGTGGGAGATATTTTCTCTTGGGGCCACTCCCTACCCTGGTATGACCAACAATGAAGCTCGTGAACAGGTACAGTGCAGTTATTGTGCATATATGGTACAGTACATGTTAATGAGTTAGGGTTAAGTATTTTGGAATGGGAAGGTTACAGGTATTTACATGTACATACATGTACATGTAAACAACTATTAGAGTTATAGTTAATTGCATATGTACATGTATTTCAGGGGTTTTATTTTTGTTCATTAATTGTTAATTAAACTCCTCTTCTCCTCACCTTTTATTTCTTTCTTGTTTCTCGTTATCTTCTTCTTATGTTCCTTTCCTCTTTCTTCCCCTTCCATTTCTCCGTAGGTTGAAGGTGGATATCGTCTGCCGCCCCCAAACCAATGCCCCGAAGCCATTTACAATATCATGCACTCATGTTGGCTTTACGAGGATGAAGACAGGCCTCAGTTTGCTGAAATACACCGACTACTACAAGAAGCACTGCCCACTATTAACTGAATGTACATGTATGTACGGCATTTTGCTATAGCCTATAGTATTATTTACTGGACTGAGATTTTTAACACTGTTTAGAGAAGTATTGAAAGTATTATTTGGGAATTTTTTGTCTGTACGTGTTTTGATTTGCATTATTTCTTATTACTGCTACTTATTAGATTATGTTATTCACCTTTTTTTTAATTTTTGTGTTTTTAGTTTTCTCCTTTGTTTAACTGATGAGCCAAGTATTATTGATTCACTTTTATTGTTTTAATGAATAATAGAAATCCAGCACATACAGTATATCAACTACAGTAGCATATGGAAATAATAGATCAGCTGCAACCAAACCACTGAAAGAGCTATACTTTTACTGCTACAGCATAGTCTATTATTATACTGCTTCAAGGTCAAGGTAAACATGACACACTAGAACACGTACAGTATGCTATAGTGAAACTACACTGTGCTATAGTGAAACTATATATACTGTGGATGATTCTGAATTGATATGATACATGCAGTAAATGTATTCTTGTTGAGCTCATACATGTCCAACATATAACTCTTCAGCTATAGCTTGATGAGTGATCGAGTAGCCAGTACGTATACTAAACAAACAGCTTAATTTGTTACGTGTAAGAGCACAACTAATGTCTATGCTAATTGCTTTGCTAAGGTGGACCCCATCATTAATTGTTCTACAATTGTATAATATAGTTTTAATTTCTTTAAACGTCACATATATTCCATATGTGGTGCTCTGGGCTTGCAGATAGACCGATACATATACAGTATGCAGCCCACCCAAACACTGTTATTAATATTAATGAAAAAAAAAAAAATTAATGTAGACAAAAATAGCTTTCTAAAGATAGCTCTCATAGATAAGGTCAAGATATCATGTGGGATTGAATTCCATATCTTTTTGCTGGAACACTAATACAAACGACTTATTTCTGAACAATAATTTTCAGAGCAGATGAAATGTTAAGCTTAAGTGAATTGGTACCAAATTGTTTCTTGAATTCATCAAATGCTGCAGGATCTGATACTTTATTGGCATCGAATGCTCCACCTGTAACCCCAAACCCAAATCTACTCACGTGATCAATATTTTCAAAGTCACCTATTGCATCAAACAGGCTCTTAGATAAAACAGTAAACTTGAAGGAGGAAAAGCATTCTTCATACCATGATTGTTCTTCATAATGTAGTGAGCCCTTGAAACCCTCCCTTCGCTCAAGAGGCATAAACTCGAGCATTTGGTCAAACAATGGATCATGCTCGATCGAAATGACGGCTCCAAAACGTCCACCCTGTCTTAACGATTTATATACTCGTTGTATAGCATCTTTTTTATTTGGTATCCAGTGCACGACATAATTTGCTAGGATAATATCATACGGTTTATTCTCATCAATTGGAAAGGAATCACTGCTTGCTATTAGGAACGTAAGATTGTCCATTCCACCATATGTCTCTCTGGCTAGTTCAATCCTCTCCTTATCAGGATCCACAGCTAACACACTACCAGTGGGACCTACACGCTGTGCAAGGACATTGGACAAGTACCCTGTACCACACCCCAAGTCAAGGACTCGCATACCTTCCTCAATGTTCAGGTCAGATATCAGTTGAAGACCGTCCTCTTTTTGACGACTGGATAATGCAGCATAGGTAGCAGCCGAAGAAGCAGATGCCTGAGACATTATTAATTGCTGTCCACGTCTCAAAGGGTACAAAAAGTAAAAGGATTATTGAAATGAGCTAGCTGATCATCGCAACTAGATCTAGTCTAATTTTAATTAATAACATCTTTAGATCTAGATCACGTGACCTAGATCTAGCCACGGCCACTAGCTCATGTTCATGCATCACCTTTATATCAAACAGCCACGTGTTGAGGAAGATGTCACATACAAGAGAAGTTCTTCAAGAAACAAAGCTATTGTCAGTGCTATGAGGAAGATTCTGTCATCTTTCAAGTGTGCCTCAAGTGCGCCATTTAATATATTTATTTATTATAGATGTCTGTACAAGTAGTGTTATTAGTGGGACAATTTTTTTTTTTCCCTTTTGGGGCTCCCACCTAATGGGTGGCGTGACGAATCGCCCCTTTATTTATTAGCTTAATTATTATTTCCCTGGGGCTCCCACCATTATGGTGGTGTGACGAATCACTCCTTTATTTATTAGGTTAATTATTTCCCTGGGGCTCCCACCATTATGGTGGCGTGACGAATCGCCCCTTTATTTATTAGGTTAATTATTATTTCCCTGGGGCTCCCACCATTATGGTGGCGTGACGAATCGCTCCTTTATTTATTAGGTTAATTATTATTTCCCTGGGGCTCCCACCATTATGGTGGCGTGACGAATCACTCCTTTATTTATTAGATTAATTATTATTCCCTGGGGCTCCCACCATTAGAGTGGCATGACGAATCGCCCCTTTATTTATTAGGTTAATTATTATTTCCCTGGGGCTCCCACCATTATGGTGGTGTGACGAGTCGCCCCTTTATTTATTAGGTTAATTTCTGGGGCTCCCACCATTGGGGTGGTGTGATGAGTCGCCCCTTTATTTATTTATTCATTAGTTTATTATTTATGGCAGTGGGTGTAAACTCTACTGGTAGTTAAAACGCACATGTCTATCTAATCCACATGATCTACTTTCTGTTCTATTTAGTGCCTCTCTGCTGTCATTAAAGCATACTGAGGTTGTTTATTATTTTAATTACAGTGGAACCTCGGAATATAGGACCGTATATAAATTAAAGTGCCCTTCTTGGAGGTCAAAGTACATTAGACAAGTCTATTGACACTGACAAGTGTCCTTTGTTGAGAGGGTTATATTGTACCAGGCTATGTCCCTTTTTCGGAGTGTCCACTATCAGAGGTTATACTGTAGTAGTACATGTCATGCATACCATGCCCACCCAAATGGTAATATTTTTAAGGGGTGTGGCTAAATAAAATGGCATGCAAACAGTTTTGCAATGGGTGTGGTGTTTGAAATTTTAGTATACTTATATAAATGAAAGTGCTGAAACCCTCACGGTTAAATTATGTTTAAATTTGATCCAATATAAATGCAATTTGACATCTCAGTTTTTTATGTCAAAGTCCAAATTGCAGCATTATTCATGAGAGGCTAAAGAACTAGCACAGTATAACTGACAGCCAAGTACGTACAGAATCTGTAGTCTAGTGCTACATAGGTAAAGACTGATTCTTCACAGTTCACACTACATGTACTTGGGCAACTAACTAAACTAAACAAAACTCACTAGTACTTAAAGCATGTTGTAAACCTGTAGAGCAGATTATCAAGCTTCATAAAATTTGAATAACCAATCAACAACTGCACTGGACACACCCATGCATAGATCCATGTGATCTATACAGAGTGTGCTCAAAACCTTACAGTAAGTAATGCATAATAATACAAGAAAAATGATAATTTACTAATTGATCTAGTTTTGTGACAATAGTGAACTCAACTTTTATACCTTGTACCGGCAATACAAAAATTATTGTTCACCAAACTGGGCTTTAATTTTATGATGACCGTTGTAAATGACTCGTTGGTTGGGTAGATGTGGTGAGCATAGATTCACTATCTTACAGGCATATACAGTAGAAATATCAATCCAACCCATATTGGAACTTGTATCAATCATTAATATCACAAAACAGAAATAAATCCCTCCCCCAACATGGTTTAGAGAGTTTTATAAGACATAATGCATGTATCTAAGGATGAATAGAGTCTAGTGGGTCATAGAGTGGCAGTCAGGATGTGGTCTACCATCCATCGTCATCAAATAGGTCCACTTTCCTTGACTGATATGCTTGTTTAAAATCATCTCCAAGCAACGAAACATCTTCATCACCTTTAAGAACACCCTAAAACAACAGTGTAAAAGATAACCAACATACCAACAGATACTATACTACAGCATACATACCTTAGGTAAGTAACCCAATAATTTGCCGGCATGTTCCTTTAGGAGTCTACGCCTCTCTTGTTCTATTATGCCTCTTCTCACAGCTTGGAGTCGTTGCTCTTCTTCGAATTCCAATAGTTCAAGTTCCTACCATGATATTAATTACATGTACAACAGTACTAATGTACAGTATACGGTACATATAGCTGTGCTAAAAATAAGTAAAACGAGCTTATATTATGTTGATCTATCACTACATCCATGCATGATTTCAGTAAAGGTAAACCAAACAGACAATAATTTTATTTCACTACTATAATTATTTAGTATCATGAAAGATTAACTACTGATTACTACACATTTGAGTATACATACCTTTTGCCTCTGATATTCTTCTCTCCTCTCTTGTATGAGTTTCTCAACTGCTCTACGATGGTCCAATTGCTTCATTCTTCTCTTCTGAGCATTCATTAACTCAATACGATCATCCTCTGCAAACTTGGCCATCATCTGTCTCCTAAATTTCTCTTCTTCGATTCTTTCAGCCTCTTTCTTACGCTCCTTCAGAACTATATACTCCTTATGAGCGTCTTGTAACTCAAGACGACGACGGATTTGGGCCTCCAGACTAGCCTAAAGTAATTAATAACAGCAAACATACACAAATGATTTTATCTTACATGCATAATTATATAATTGTAGTATACTGTTTAATGAAGTTATAATATAGTGAGGACATCAAATGCTGGTTAAATAAATAATTCTTACTTTCTCCTTCTGTCTATCTCTCTCTTCTTGCTCTTCCAAATACAATTCCATTTGAATTCTATAAACAGACGTACATGTAGTACATGCATGTATTATACATTACACTATCGATAGCAATTATACCTCTCCATTTCTTCCAGGTCTCCTTGAGCTTTTAGAATGTCTTCTGCCAGCTAAATGTATGCATTTATATTATTGTATTACGTATATTCAGTATAACACTGGATGATATTAAAGATTGTACCTTGGATTGAACCATGGCTTTCTTTTCTTCCATTTCTTTGTTTAATTTCATTCTTTGTTCCTCGCGTTCTTGTTGTGCCTTACAGAATTCCAATATTCTCTTGTTTTCCTCCTCCATTTCCATTCTTTCATGTTCCTTCCACTGGATAAAGAAAATTAATTTTTGTCTCAATTTATATACATGTACTGTAGATATTACTTATTGTTATTGTACATGCATAATAATTATACATTACTCTTATTATCATATAAATTATCTTAACTCACTTCTTCTCTTTTCTTTAAGAATTCCTGTATGTATTTCCTGGTAGCATTCTGTCGCTCTAGTCGAGCTTCAGCTTCCCTGGAAAACAAAAAAGAATTCGCGCATTAATTATTAGGATAAACGATGTAATGTACATTATAATTATACAAATAGAGTACATGTGCATGTATGAATGATTTCATATGTGGCCTTGCATGTAACAAACCAATGAAAATACCATACATGTACATTATACACATTGATATCAGTGTACAGTGTTACCTCTGGTCTTCCTCGTATATCTTCCTGACAATTTCATCAATCATTAGCTTTTCTTTTAAGAACTCTTCATATGCCTCACGCTGTTGTGTCTCCTATGTAATGACAGCAAGTAACACGTCCAGTATAAAACTCTACTGTATACCAAACTGAACTCTGATTTACAAACCTTCTCGACAAGCTGCTCTTGAAGGTTGTCCTTGTATTTCATACTCTGTTCGTATCTGAGCCTTTCCTTCTCTGCTTCTCTTTCTAATGCTTTCTGACGATCTTCCTCCATAAGTTGACCCATAATGGCTTCATAATGCTGTTCTTTCTCCTTCATTGCCTCTTTCTCTGCCATTTGAGCATGTCTTTCTTTATTCATATATCCAGCTTTCAATTTGGCTTCAAGTTCCTTCAGCTCAGTACTGATAACAACATAAATCAATATTATACATGTGTCTCTGTGTGTGTTTGTGTCTGTGTGTGTGTGTTCATGTGTTATTTCAGTATCAGACCTGTTCTCTCGTATTTGTTGTCTCAATCGTTCGTCTCGTTGACTCTCCCATTTCATTTTTTGAAGCTCCTAAAAAATACATGTTCCAAATATATTAAAAATAGCCTATATAACGTACATGTACCGTCAGTAATTCATTTATTAAACTCTTCTATGTAATGTTTAAGTATATAGTCACAAGCATTAATTGTTATAGTAATACATATAATGCTTATGTAAACCCATCAAAAGAACTATAATATCAATTGCTTTGGTTATCTCATGTCCTTAGGAGTTTGTGTGAATAACAAGCAAATCACCATTATCACACCAATGTATACACATACACAAATGTACCTTGGCAAGTCTTTCTTCTTGTTCCATTTGTCTATCTCTCATTTCCTTCTCTTTCACTGAAGCAGTTATTTTCTCATCCATTTCTCTTTCTAACACTTCTTGTTGAAGTCTATATACCAAATACACCGTAATGGTATTAAACTGTGTATATAAATAAACATTGCTTAGAGGTCATTAAGTTCCTCCTTTCTAATGGCCGCCTCATTATAAAGGTACCGTATGGTGAACGAATAAATATAACTGATACAAATGATAACCATGTACGTATTAGCAGGTGATGGGTGTGACAGTATCATGCATAGTCCAGTTAATTAAGGGAGGGGGTGGAGTTTGAGGTGGAGTTAAAAAGCTCAGTTTTTATACAGTTTATCTGATACTGTTTTGTTCATAGTATATTTTGCTATTATATCTTAATTCTTAATTAATAATAGTAACCATTTCAATGCTACACAGCCTTCCATACCTTCGGGCATAGCGTTTTCTCTCTACCCGGTCGTCTGAGGCCAAGTTTGCCTTCAGAAGTTTATTCTGCGTTACTATTTTCAGCTGTTCTTCTCTTTCATACTCTTTCCTTCTGTTTTCAGCTCTTATTCGCTCCTCCTCGGCACGAGTTAGCATCCGTCTTCTCTGCATTTTCTTCACCTTCAAAGTAGTAGTCGATCACCACATGCAACAAAAAGACGTTACCTAGGAAACACAATTAGCCACACCCTTCTTTAAATTGCATGCAGCGCATGCACAAGCTTTGTATTTTGTAATAATACTTTATTGATGAATAATAATTATGTAACAGTAAAATTAAAAAAGGTACGTGTGTATATTACATGTTATTAAGACGATGGTACATTGATCAATTAGCAATAAATAAAAAAAATTAATAATGCTTGCTTTCATGGGCTGGTCACATTGTTACACAAATTCTACTCGGCTGTGAATAAAAACAATTAGCCATTTTTACTATATGAATAAATAATACGCAAATGTAATACCTTCTTATCCTCCGCAGCAGCTTCACGCACTTTAGCCTGTTCCTGACAAATACAAGGCAAGACAAATAATAATGATATCGATAAAATGTGAATTTAATAAAAATATAGCTTATTTAGTTGCAAAACCTTTTCAATTAACAATAGTTTCTGCTTAAATTCATCAAATTGTTGCTTATCAGCTTCCATCTAATATATAATTACAACAGTATGTACATGTCAATTACTGAAGTACTTACACAGTATGGTATGAACATATGCCAACATGATTTACCTTCTCTTCAAGCTTTTCAAGTTGTGATTTTAACTTTTGTTCGTTTTCCTGAGCCTTTCGATCTTTCTCTTCAATCATTTTCTGAAGCTCCTCCTTTTCTTTTTGAAATTCAGAACGCAATTTCTATAATATCAATAACGAAGACACCAAACAATGGAGTAGGTATAACAGCTGACGATATAGCCACACTATACCTGTTCCTCTGTTACTCTAATCGTACTACTCTTTCCATTCATAGCCGGTGATCCATTCTTATTCTGTCCATTACTAATATAGCAGCACAGTTATTAACATACTTAATCTGTACCATTGTATCATCTTACTCTGATCTCTTTGAAGGTAATGGTGGCTGTAGGTATTTTACATTATAATTATGAAAACTTGTAATATAACTGGTATTAATATAACTACTGTACCATGTAAGGAGAGCCATTACTTGGTCTGACACATACAGTGAGGGGTGGGAGAGTAAGTAAGGTGAAATAGATCAGCAGAGAGAGAGGGAGGGAGGGAGGATATAAGGAGTAGCCATAAAAGGAGGGTTAGTTAATACAATTTAATAAGCACTATACATACTTTTTGCTTGGTTTTTGTCCCGGACCAAGAATCTCTCCTGGAGTAGTTTTACTCTTTTGCATTTTCCCTTTACCAGTACCAGCTCTGGGAATATTAGGTGCTTTACTCTGCATGTTCTTCTGACCATTGCTATCTCGATGTTGTGACTTGACTGCAATGTTACTTGTACTTTGGACTTTCTTAATGTTTTGATTAGCGGCTGATTTCGTTGGAAGATTGGCAATGGATTTTGCCTGTGGAATTTTGATTCCTCCCCCGGGAGAACTCACAGGCTGGTAGTGATTCTCGGGTAATCCAGATTCAGATGCTATCGATTCTTGCCTTGGCATCTTACTAGGCAATCGCTGTAGTCCTATTGGTGGTTGTGAGGCAACCACTGGTGGTTTGGGAGGAGGCCCATTAGCTGTGGCACTAGTGGTATCAGTACTCTCTCTGCTTGGGCGTCGTTTGGCTTGCAGTTTAGTTCTGCTTTTGTTCTGATTCATTACTTGACCATTGGTACCTCTAACACTACCATCCACTGGAGGTTGCATACCATTAAAATTCGATGGATACCATCCATGTGACTCATCAACGACATCCCCACTGGTTTGGGGAGATAATGGTGAACGTGCACGTGCAGGGCCCATTGGAATTCCGTCTTTGAGGTCACCTTTTAACCAAGTAGGTAACTAAGGGAAATAAAGATGTAAATAACCAACTAAATTCCATACGTATCTTGACTTCATACAAGTTATTAACAATCATTGGCAATAAAAATAACTTCCATGTATTGTACAGATATGCATGCACACTAGCTGGGTCGAAATAACTTAGACAAATGGTTTGAGCAAGCGTCAACTCCAGTTTTATAGGTATGCTAATAGTGTTAAGGAAAGAACTTGTACTCTCTTCAATACACTATTATAACAAATCACAATACTCTGGACAATCAATATTTTGTATCAAATGCACTTTAAACTGCACTAGTTATTTGAAGCCAAGAGTAAGACTATGTATTATTACTTCAGTTGTTGGTGACATTGGTCGTTGAATGTTCTGAACCTCGTCTTCTTCTTCTTTAACATCATCTAGATCACCTGGTCTAGGTAGTACGACTCCAGGTGGGGGTAGTTGGTCCAAAGCACTGCTACTCCTACGTCTAATACTAAAGCTAAAGAGATCATTATGTTTAAAACTACTGACTATAATATTCTTATACACTGACTAGCTATATATATATATATATATATACCTAATCTTTCTACCCATTGTGAACGATTCCTTCCTTGGTTTAATAGCTGTACTCTTCTCCTTTCTTGTCTGTGTAGCGTACACATGTACGACCAGGTTTGGACCATAGCATGAAATGTCTTCAAGTTTAATATTTTCGTATCCATCAGACCACAGGCTACTGGTAATTCTACTCTCGTGTACTAAGTCAATGGCCATAGGGGACAGTATCTTCCCATCGCTAGTTACCGTTATCTTATCCATTGATTCACGAGAGCCTTTCTTTGTAATTCTGTTATTGTGCATACTCATAACTGAAGTCTGTCTGGGAATCTTCCCGGCTAGTTTACCGCCACCATGTTGTTGATTTGAATAGTCATAAATGGTTTTGGTGTATTCAGTAGACATGTTACATACAACCTGCTCATGGGGCACTTCAACCAGCTGAGCCTCTAGTGTAGACTTCTGTTGAACTTTAGGACTACCTTGCATGGAATCATTGCAGTCAAAATCTTTGAGCTGCTCTAAGCTGGCAGCCTTTGGAGCATTTGTATTAGTAGAGCCTGTGGTAGGGCCTTTATCAGATGAATGCTTCTGTGTGGATGTCGGTGAGTCCTTGATCCCTGCTAATGGTGGAGATGTAGGATTGAATTGGTCTGGTTTGGTGACTGAGCCTGCTGGCTGCACCTTGCTACAATCTCCTGTTGAAACATGACATGTGTGATAGTGTAAATACATGTATTATCATTACTTACCCGATAGGATAGCAGTCAATGGTGATTTGACCACAGGACGAGAGCCCCACAGAAAGAAAGAGTTACTTTCACTGACGACAATGGTAGCAAATTCCATTGATTTTACAATCTATATAATATCAAACATAACAATGACAAATACTATATTTAAGAGCATACAACGCTGAACGTATAGTTATAGTAATTTAAAATCTACATGTTAACTTAATCTAATTATATTGCTTAAAATGGCTTGATTACCACTGTACATATATTTCATACCATCGGTTTAGGATTGAGTCCCTTGACAATATTAGGCATATCCTTAGGATAACAATGCCCTGCTCCCAATTGAGCCTCATTGTTCCTCCCAAAGGTATAGACCAAACCAGAGTCTGTGATAAACACAGAGTGAGTAACGCCTAAGTAACAGTCCACCACACGATGCTTTCCCAGTTCCTTGATTGGGGTTGGAACAGAACAGCACGGTACTTCAAGTTGTTTCTAAACAAAAAAAAAACAAATCTATTCAAAGTAATAAAAAATGGCATACGGCAACCTGACTTTACTCAACAGTTTCTTCATTTGCATCAGGAACGTTTCTCGATGATTCAGACCCAGTTTATTGTCAGCATTGCTGCATGAGGGGTAATAAATCAACAACCCTTAATAATAATTGTATAATTACAATTAGAACAGCTAGTTAGACATATTGGTGAGCACATAAAGAGATAACGTACTACAAGGTACGTAGCAGCAGCTCACTTTCCACAGGCAAACAGCCTTCCTACATCAGTGATAAATATTGTACTATCCACACCACATCGAACGTCCCTCACTGTCTCATTCATACGGCTACCAGGGCTATGGACAGTTATTTCAGTGGGCTGCAGACTGACAAAGGAAAGTAATCAATGATAATGGTAGAGACAAAATTAAAAAGATTCATTCAAACTATATACATCAGGAGAAGCACATGCATACTGTATATAACAGGCAGAATAAACTCTACCAATAGTAAAGCATTCATCACACAACAAACAAAGAGTATAATATGGAAATACATAATTCCCTAACTCACCAATCATCACCAGACCCTGTTCCCAATCGGCCACAGTCTCCGGAACCCCAAACGAAAATTTTACTGTCTTTTGTCAACATCACAACATGTGACTCTCCACATTCAATCATCCGAACATCATGACACAATAAGTCTTTGATCAACTCAGGCTTTGACATATCTCTGGAGTACAAATTAATCAACATTCTGTTTAATTTTACTCAAGGATACATGATTAATCAGTATAGTCATGGAGTTGTCACGTACTTTGTGGTTCCATGTCCAAGCATTCCTCTGTCACCCCGACCACACGACATTACGATGCCATTCTCATTCATAAATATACTGAACTCACCACCACAATGAACACTACATAAAGAGAATTATAAAAAAAAATGAAATCATGGAAAAAAAAAACAAAAGAAAAATTTATAAACATGAAGAATTGAAATGAATATACAGTATAGCATAAGGTATATTATTACTTGTTTATGCTTCGTCCATTCAAACTCTTTACTTGTACTGGCTGAGTCCTATGAAGGAGATCTTCAAGGCCTAACTGACCGTGGGAGTTGTCTCCCCAACTGAACACATCAAGATCACTACTTACAGCCACCACATGAGAATAACCAACAGCAACCTACGGTAGGAGGAGGTACGTATATACAATACACAGATCGACTTATATATAAGCCACAATATAATATATGTACATGTACATGTAATACTGATGGTACTTTTGTAAGCAATTAAGTTATTTATATAAGTATGTATGCGTACATGTAAATACATGAGGTGTTTATAAACATATTTAATGCTATTAACGTACGCTTCTTATTCTTTGTTGAAAAGGATGTGCAACAGGTTTTAACAAGAAACTGGTTCCATCCAGATAATACAGGAATGATCTGTGAGGAGACCATAATAATAGTTATACACTACTATACAGACTGTAACAATACCACACAATACATAGCTGTATACATTGTACATAATATAATCCATAAAATGCTATGTCCTTAAAACGTTAGAGCATAATGCATTAGAACATAATGTTTTAAAGATGTAACGTACATAATACTACACATTATACATCCACTTTACCTTGTATTTGCATCATCTTGAAATGTAAGGTCAGCTGGTGGGGGTAATATTCCTTCCTTTTCATGAATAAGCTTCAAAAGTGTTGGCACGATCTCGTTATATAACTCGTCAGCGGTGGGTCTCTTCAGTGGGTTCTTGTCTAACATCTGCTTAACCTACAATAACCCAAATAACAGTGTATTAAAAAAAAATCATACATGTATTTCTCAGTGGAATAATGCTTGAATAACTATAATTATAGTGGCATTTAAGGAAAAGCCAGGAAATTAAAGGGCTATCCTAGTGAAAAAACAACACCCTCCAAAGTTCAACTAAACCAACCAGTATACTCTAATAAATTCTGCTATGGACTATGTTTTTGTAACTGACCGTGTCCTTGAGTCCAATACTGTATGATCCCTTGATTGGTTCAAAATTTCCTTCCACTATTTTATGAACCAGAGCAGGAAGGTTAGTGCCCTCAAATGTCTTATGAAGACACAGCATCTCGTATAATATACAACCCAGTGACCATACATCGGATTGATTGTGATACGCCTTACCCTCACACTACAGTAATTACAGCACTAAAATATACGAGGGAAGGCTTACAATAATAATGCCATTACAATACTTTGGCAATAAATGAAATAACACACTTGGATTCAATTGAATAGTCAAACCAATGTAACATTTTAAACTCTAGGCCTACTTTAGTGCTTTGTTATAGAATTTGGAAAGTTAATAAAGTTATGCATCACTAACTATTTCAGGAGAGATGTAGTAAGGTGTTCCAACCACACTACGAGCGACTTCGTGAGTAGCAGAGAGCTCCTTCGATATACCAAAATCCCCCAGTTTTACAGATCCAAAACGAGTTAGGAACACATTAGCTGTCTTTAGATCTCTAAGAATACATTAACAATGGCAAAAGCCTTAAAAAGAATAATTATATTCAGTAAACTTTCAAACCTGTGCAGTATCTTATGCATATGGACATATCGGATAGCATCCACCATTTGATAGAACTTGGTGAGCACCTCTAACTCACTCAAGAGGGATGTTTGTGTGTTTAGATACTGTTGTAGTGAACTAAAATCCAACACAAGTTATATCATTAATGCTATAGCTACTGGCACTAATAACATACCCTCCCTAATAACATACCCTCCCTAATAACATACCCTCCTTCAGCGTACTCCATTTCTATCATCA
>JAYJLX010059290.1:0-29812 GCA_036873525.1 Chalinula nematifera | reverse complement strand
GGAATTTGAGGAATCCGTGCTCTATCCGATTTAGAGCACTGTCGGTACCTTTGAAGTTAGCTAGTACCATACTACAATTATTATTAATGGTATGCTGCCATACCTTATTGATGACTTGGCCACGCCCATCAATGGTGAAGCACCTGACCTCTCGTTCATTATCACATACGTCACAGTCTTCCAATGTATTCTGGAATATCGGTTTGGGCCTCTTGGATGGGGAGTCAACTGGATTACCAGATGCCTGAGAAAAATACGAAAAATTATACTAAAATTAAATGTTTATCATATTTAATACAAAGCAACATCAATTAAACTCACTCTCTTGTTTCCCTCGATATGCCCCTCCTCCTCCATCATGTCTATCCTTTGCTTTAGTGCTTCCATTTCTTCTTGACTCAACCCCAGCATGTCACCAGTTAATGGAAGCTGCTCTCCTCTTCTCTGCTGCTGGTCATGGCTTAATAGCATGTTCCATCGTTCACCAGAAAATTCCTTCTCTAACACAATCTCGAGTCTAAAAACAGAAGAGAAACTGAGTAAGCTATTCAATAATATTTTTAAAAAAAAACCAGTTTTCAAAAATATTGCTTAATTTCTTGGCAGGGTCAGTTCAATATAGTCTATCATATGTCTAACCTGTTCTTGTCAATGGTCCAGGTACTGCTCATGGGGTCAACTCTACTGTAGAGTGTCCCTCTAATGTATGTGGTACCGTCCGTCAGCCCAACCACTATACTATCAGACTCTATAACACACGATATGTCTCTCTTACTAACACCCTCCTCGGGGAGAGGAATAGTGATTGTTACATCATCATCCAGTTGATTCCAGGTATATTTTTGGGCGGAGTCATCATCTAATGAAGGGGCGGAGTCACCCACTGATGAGTAGCCTAGACCAGTCGATGGAGGATGTACTATAGGAGTATTTGTTTCTGCTATATTGTCAATAGCTTCATCAGTTTGAGACAGCAAGTCAGATTCACTAAGGAGTAGGGTACAGCCGGTAGTGATGACCTCACAGTATAACGGAGCATGGGTGCTACCCATGGACCATATGATCACTGGCTCTAGTACCTCAGACGATACCATATTAGGGATTCTGCACTGTGATAAAATAATGGTACAGTTAGGATGGTCACTGGGGGAGAGAGAGGGAGGTTTGAGTGACGATACTAATATATCCAGCCTGTTGTTGTGTAATCGAGCAGACTGGATGATGAAGTCGTAGAAGGATGTGGGTGAGGTTATACGACAGATGACCTCCCATTCGCCAAGATTCATGGTAATTGCTTCACCAGAATGACTTGAGTTGATTAATAAAATATCGTTGAGGTAAACGGTGGGGTCATAGAATAGGGCTTTAGTGGGTGATAAAAACACAAGGGACGGGTGGGATGTGGGCGTGGTCTGATAGGACCCCAGTGGGCGGGTGTCTTGGAATACGGGAAACACTGAAACATCTGCAGACTGAATAAAGTAAGGGAGTTAATCTGATTACAGTATGTAGTCTAGTATATTTCCCTTACTTTAAAACCTGCCGCCATAATTTGCCTGTTATTCGAAATCCAGTAGACAGTGGTTTGGTTCCATGGGTTTGTGAACAAGACGTTTCTCATGGCGGCCTGGCGAACGTGTTGAAACGATAAGCAGTCATTATTTAGCTTCGTACGCCTCACACCATTCTCTATGTCAATCTTTAAGTGCCTTGGAGTTCTCTCGGAGAGCTTATATCCTTCAAAATTCACATTCAAGAGTTCTCTGTTGATCATAAATGAAGCCATGTTGTTCCACGTGACTGCGAAAATTTTAACCCTTTGCTTTCTCACTAAATTAAATTTTGCATGCAGAAAAATGGCGTTTTCTTTGGCTGATAAATACACGGGTATTTCCGTTAATGACTGCTTTAAGAATCCACTAAGAAGAACTGAAGACCAGTTGATTGGTAGCCCATTAGTTGATGCTAGTCTGAACTCAACTACGTTCACATTACCACCTGGAAAAGAGGTTTGTACCATTTCAATTTATGATTGTCTTCTTTTTTAATAATTTTATATTCTCAGCCTGCTGAGTTTGTGAAACCATTCGTATCAGACACAAGTGACTATAAGATTAAATTTGCTCACGGTACAACAACACTTGCCTTTAAGTTCAAACATGGAGTGATAGTTGCTGTGGACTCTCGAGCAACAGCTGGTTCATACATTGGTAAGTGGGTGTGGTCTGGCTTCATATTATTTTATAAATTATAATAAAATGTCTTCAAACAGCTTCACAGACTGTCAAGAAAGTAATCGAGATCAATCCTTACCTCCTGGGCACAATGGCAGGTGGAGCAGCTGACTGCTCCTACTGGGAGAGGCTGTTAGCTTATGAATGTAGAATGTACGAACTACGTAACAAGGAACGAATATCTGTTGCAGCTGCTTCTAAACTATTAAGCAATATGGTTTATTATTATAAAGGATATGGTCTCTCAATGGTGAGTGTAACGTACACACACACACACACAGGGGAAAATGGATGGTTAATTTATTAAGAACAGTGGTGGTATTATCTCCCTCAATCATTTTCTCTTTCAGGGTACCATGATTTGTGGCTGGGACAAGAAGGTAGGTGTTTCTTTACTATCTCTAGTCTTTATATCTTCATATTTACTGCCCCCCTTTCCATAGGGTCCTGGAATATATTATGTTGACAGTGATGGTATGCGATTAACCAATGACATGTTCAGTGTTGGTTCCGGTTCCACGTATGCATACGGTGTACTGGACTCAGGATATAGCTACGATATGGACGAGGACGCTGCTAGGGAACTGGGAAGAAGGGCCATATTCCATGCAACACACAGGGACGCATACAGTGGAGGCGTGGTTAACTGTGAGTTTGAGATGCCTCTTAATACTAAACTTGAGTTATGTTTATTTTTGTTCCAGTGTATCACGTAAAGGAAGATGGTTGGGTTAAAGTATCTCAGACTGATGTCAAAGAATTATATTACATGTACAAAAGTGACAAAGAGGACCTGTGACTGTTTTACTACATGACATGACTAGAGTAATCAGATGATCATTTGCGATTATTATTGGTAATTAATTCATGATAATTTTTGTAATATCATAATAAAACTTACATTGCGAAATGTTAATTAAAATTTAATAAAAAATGTTTGAAAATAATTATCATGTAGTATCAAAAGTTCTTCTCTTGTGATTGCACCCAATTGCTTCATTGACTGAAGCGAATCCATTATCCCTATAAATATCACATGATAGTCACATGACTAGCAGGGGGGTGGGGTTGAGCTAGTGTGGTTACCTTAGAATTTCACTCAATTCTCTCTTGATTCTCTTCACTAATGGCGGGCCTTCATATGCCAATGCTGAATACAGCTGAACTAAACTAGCACCTGCACATATCTTATCGTATGCATCTCGTCCTGATGAAACTCCGCCCACACCAATTATAGGAATACTACCTATTTTTATAAAACAGAATGGGCGTGGCCATATGTATTGAATTAATTCATCATTACCGTTTGTTAGTCGGTACATGTCACTGATGGTGGATGTGGCCAGGGTTGTTAGGGGTTTCCCGCTCAATCCACCGGGCTCTGATTTATGAATACTCTGTAAACTCTCAGGACGCGAGATGGTTGTATTACTGACTATAAGCCCATCAATTCCACCCTATAAATGGAGAATTTAGAACAATAAAGTGTAGTAAAACTTGATCCTTAATTAACTGTGGGCACTAATGGCCAAAAATTGAGCTCATTTTTCAGGGCTTCTAATTTTATCAGCTAATTTAATTAGTACCTTTCTCTCGATTACTACGGTTGCGATATCTTTCTTGTCTTCTTGGCTAAGATCTGGGGCTATCTTGACGAGTAATGGCGGACGGTGTCTCAACAAGTCTCTCTCCTTCAGGACACTGTCCAATAATGCAGCCAGTACTTCTCTCTTCTGCATCGACCGCAAACCTGCATTTGGTCGGTAAATGGAAAAGAAAGAAACGAATATAAAATTAATTATGCTAAAAATAGTTGTAAAACTATACCTGGTGTATTTGGGGATGATACATTTATAACGAGGTAATCAGCACAGGGGCCCAGCTCTTTTACCCCTTTGATGTAATCTTCAGTAGCATCCTTGGTTTCTTTGTTCTTGCCAAGGTTTACCCCTAAGTGTTTATTAGGCATGGAGTCTTTCTCCTTTTCCCTCCATCTTGAAACCCTCCCCTTTACAGTTTCATGACCATGACTATTGAATCCATACCTAGTGATTAAAGGGTTAAAAATTGCGACCAACATATTGCAATAAGCCTTACGATACCTGTTGATGATTCCCTTATCTTTTGCTAATCTGAATACCCTGGGCCGGGGGTTGCCATCCTGTGGTAATGGTGTCACACTACCGACCTCAACATGGCTAAATCCCATCTTCATAAGGGAACGGTAACCTTCACCGTGCTTATCAAACCCAGCTGCTAAACCTAGCGGGCTGCTGAACTTCATACCAAACACACTCGTCTCCTACACACAACGTTATATAATACCTAAGTAACACTGTAGCGTACTGCATACTGACCAACGATGGTGTGTCTTTTGTGAAGTCGATTGGTACCAGACCGTGAGAAGCAAGCCATATGGCAGATTTGTGAGCCTTCTCTGGGTCTAAAAACGAGGAAATAACTGGCATGGTGAGATATCTAAAGGGCCAATCCTGATTGGTAGCTATAGAAACGCCCAATACAGTCACTCCGACAACTCCAAGTTTGGCGGCCATGTTTTTCTTCTACACGTGAAGAAGCATGGGAAAGAATGATGGGCATGCTTTGATCTCATCTGCCACATAAAAATTATTAATAATTGGTATTTTAATTAAAACTTTTATAAGAAGCGAAAGGGAAAAAAAAATAAAATGTATAGACTTTGTAAATTTATAATAATGATAATTTGATTATAAACAAATGTGAAAAAAAGAATATGTATTTTTGAGAATAAAGATCTTATCAAAACGAGTCTAATTCTATATTGAGCCCCTCCCATAATGCCCCCCTGGGGGCCCCTCCCCCCACTCAGCAAGGTCTATACAATATTTATCCCAGACTCAGCTGGGTTTCTATTTATAGTAACAACTGCCACACCCCCGGAAGTAGCTGTGAGTGTATTAGTGCCACCATTGGCTAGACCGCTTGGATCAGTCAATACAGGAACGTACATTTCAGATCCGGTGGGCGTGTACGATGTGGGCGTAGGGGTCCGACTGGTATTAGACCTGATGTATGTTGTTGAGGAGTGAGATGGGTGTGGTCCAGGTATATAATGGGCGGGGTTCTTGATAGGAGCATGGTTATGGGAACCAGCAGCAATTTGGACCTGAGGTCCCTCCTTTTCAACACGAACTGTTGTACCAGCTAAAGAAACAATATTAATAAGACTGATTCCCATACCACATAGACTGACTCCCATACTACCATATAGATTGATTTCCATGCTACTAAACACACTGATTCCCATGCTGCTATACAGACTAAGTCTTATACTGCCACACAGACTGATTCTCATGCTACCAAACAAACTGATTCCCATGCAGACTGACTCCCATGCTATCACAGACTGATTTTCATACCACACATGCAGACTGATCAAAATTGATTATAAATAGATCAGACTCATTCCTATGTCACATAATTCCTAATGCCTACATAAAAGACCAATTCCCATACTCACTTACATGATCTAGATCTTGTACATTGACTCATATGCCTATCCCAATCTTTATGCTGACAGAATGTTCCACAATAACGTGCTTTATTACACCCACTGCAAGTCTCAGTTGCCTTACGTCCACAGTTCCAACAACACTGGAAATAGGAAATGGAGATAAGACAATGGGAAAAGGACTCAAAAACAAACACAAGATAAACTCAAAAGATAACCAAATCATTCTCAACATCCTGTATACGATACACAATGTCTCTTCCCATAACAGACAAAACAACGGTGACTATTTGTTTTATTGGAAATCCATAGTTTAAATAACATGGAACATGAAAGCAACACATTGAACAATTAAAGGGAAGAAAGCATGCTTAGAATCTACACACATGCACCAACGAAAATACTCAACATATTTCAGTATATTTTACATATTCCTTTAGCTTGCTTACCTCTTTGCTATTTGATTGCGTGTTAATCTCTCTAATGGATTCCCTCACTTGCTTTGCGGCGTCCAACAAGACACGCTGTCTCTCCTCGTTAGCTTGCTGCTGCACTTCCTCCATTGATTTCTCTAACTTCAGTTGGTATCTTTGTTCAATCTCAACCTATGATTACAGTGATAGAGTGTATTATAGCTATCCCATGCGTGTTGGTTCCATGCATAAACTTAGTGACTGACTTCATAAGCTTTCAATTGCGAAGGTGAAGGCCCAAGTCCAATCTGTTGTATCCTTTCCTTCAGTGATGACAGTGCCTTCTGCGTCTTAACCACCATACCTTCAACACTAACAAGCATCTAATGAGGTAGTTTAATTGTATAATACAAAAAAAAATACCACAATATTTCTGGTCTTCAAACTGATCGTTATTACTACTGTAACATATGGCTTCGTTTAGCTTACGGTTTCTAGATGATTCCAGTCTTCCTTAACTTGGTTAATGAAGGCAATACGCTGATTACTGCTGACTGCTAATGCAGCTACGCCTGAACAGGGAAACAAAGATATTTTTGAACGGAAACAAAGATATTAATTAGAACGTGAACATATACAATTACATACGACTCACACACACGCACACACACACACACACAAACACACACACATACACACGGAAACTCAATTATCGTGTTGTTTTTGCTATGCACACAACACAATGGTTTCATTATGGAACCACAACAAATATATTTTTTTATGTGACGACATAAAAGTGCGGTTCAATTTGCATATTAATCTAAAAAACCGAGCCACCGGTGATTTTTCCCAATATCGGTAGAAATAAACAGACAACTGAGCAAACGCAAACCACAGAGAACAACAAGAATAACAGGTTAACGAGATCAGTACATAAGCACAAGTAATAACATCAACAACCTTAAAACGTATGCCATAAAGTCAACAATCCATTTCCAAACCCCCCTACATTCCCTTCCCCCCTTTGTCGCAACACAAACAACTAAAGTAACACCAATTACTTAAAATCATTTAAAAAGTGCTTTATTGGGCTGACAATGTCTCGTACATGTTGCCAAATTTTGTGTACAGTCCTGTACATCTAGTAATGACTTCCTCATTAAATGGAAGTAACAACTTCCCTGACGATATATTCATACATGTACATTTGGTAGTAATCCAGGAATACATTGTACGAGATACATTGAGTACAGCAATTTGCTATGAAATGTTTACACTATCTACTTCACTTGTTTACTGTATTGGATTCCCTACCATAGAGCAAAGGCATAAAAATAAACTATTAAAATTTTAATATTAATTTTTTTTTTGTTTGTGAAAATTTTAAAATTATGCCGAACCTGTGGGTATTTCTCCAGTGGGTGTGGCCACGGCAGATGTGGATTGATTCCGACTATGGGTCATATGATGAGTAGTTGAAAGGGGCGTGGCGACGTGAGTATGAGTTGACGAAGGAGTGTGGTGAGTGTGAGGTATAATGGGCGTGGCATGATGTATCGGCGATGATATAGTCGAGATGGGGTTGGAAGGTGGGAGTGGCGGTTCGGGCGTCAGGGTGGCAGTTGGAATGGGGCGTGGTCTTTTGGATGATCGCTATATATATATAGAGAGAAATAGGTAGCCAATAATATAATTATAATTACTAATCAATCATTCTACATACCATTACGGTTGCCATGGTGCTATCTCTATCATCACTGTTAAAAATAGATTATAAAGAAATTAAAAAAAGTCATTTCTTCCTGTCTCTCTCTCTCTCTCTCACCTTCCATTTCCCATTACAAGTTCTCTTGGCCTCTTTCGGTGGTTATTCCCTGCGGCTACCGAGGCATTCACGACGCTCTCTATCTTGGTTGGGGAAACCAGGTTGGGTTCGTGGATGGTAGCAGGTGGGACAGACATGCTGGTCAAATTAGCAGGTGCCCTGATTCGTGAACACATGACATTATGAAACCAGGAGAGCTAGCTGTGCACATACCTGAGTGGGCTAATGGGTGTGGTTGTCACAACTGTGCTTGTTTGAACTGGAGCCGAGGGTTTGGTTGAGTGGACCACTACCAGCTCTGGTTCCGATATCTCGGGAGCAACTGCGGGAGCGGTTGACTTAGGAGCTGTTCCTAGTATATCAGACAGAGCTACTGAAGTGGACTTTAGCTCACGACAGAAATAGGATAAGTTTTCCTATGAAAGAGAAAGAAAAACAAGACAATGGAATATTTCTTTCCTTATAGTAATTATAGTACTTGTATCAATTAACCTTTAGGAATGGTACAACGAAATCCTTTAGTGGGTGATTTGTGACCTTTTGTATTTCAGTGTGAAATTCTTCAACAGTAACTAAATCATTCTGTAACGAGGAAAAACAGGGGAAACTCAACACACAGTGAATAGAAAACGGCTTGTATGCTGCTAAACACACCCAGTGGCCAAATGGGGGGAAAACATGGGGTCAATTATCAACCAAAATGAATATAATTAAAGGTAAAACTAATTATCAAATATTCACAGCTTCACAGTTTATAAACACCTAATTCCAATGTATGGGTGAAACCTACCATGGAAAACCAACACTTTACACACACACTTCACACACAGTTAAACCTCTTACCACAAGAGCTGCTATCAGCTCCTGAACCTGCTCTGCTACTTCCTGTGATATCTTATTCCCGAACATCTGTAACGTTGTGAAGAACTGCTTCACTTTCGCACTTTGTTTGCTTGAGGATTTCTCAGATGAGTCACTCTTGTCTCCTTTCTTAGTGGCACTATTATCAGATTGAGCACTAGATCCCACTGTTGCTTGCACTGTCTTCTCTCTGACTTCCGTAGTCTCTGCTGTTGCCTTATCAACATCACCATCATCACTGGTAAAATCGCTGAAGTTCCCTGGTTTGGTTTGAGCTTGTTCACTGCTGCCGATTGTGAGATCTATAACAGGTTCGTTGGAGTTCTTATCCTTATTGGTAATGGTGGATGGATCGGGGATAGAAGGAGAACACGCTGTGGTAACCTGTTGCTGGTCCTTCGGGTCGATATCTTCATCCTCCATTTTAATATTGTCTCCGATGTCATCATCGTCTTCTCCTTCTACTGCGATTATAATTGACAGTGCATCTTCATCGATTTCACTGCTATCGGAATCGTTGTATTCGTCCTCCATTACGACTCCTCTCGGTCGATTCATCAAATTAAGACTGGTGGGAGGGGTCCTTGGTGCCATCGTATCTCGATCACTTATTAGCTGGTCTGGCTGCTCCGTTGGGCGTTTGGTACTAGCTTCAAAGTGGTCTTCTTCCATTGCTGCCATGCGGTCCTCTGAATGGTGGATAATGCCGTCGTCCGGAGACTGAGAAGGCGTGGACTTGAACCCTGGCAATGTATCCCTAAGGAGAGACAGTGAATCCGTTGTGGATGGTCGACACTCTTCCAATGGTGGCATCTGAATCTGCTCCTCCTCTAATCTGGGAGGAGGGCAGGTGTTTAATGGCTGAACGCTGGCTATGTTCTTAGCCATAGCAACAGTAACTGGTTGCGTGGGAGGTGGCATTGGTCTTGTGGTATTGCTGTCTGTAGTATCCATGTTAACAACCGGTTCATCACCATTATCAGAGCATTGAGTACCATCTGATCCAACTGGAATAGGGGTTACATCCATTTTATAGCTGAAAGGAATTGAAAATAACTGTAATTCAGCTTGTAGCTCTATTGTGCTAGTGGCCTGGCCATGCAAAGCAGCCAAATGTTAAGGTATAGTGCTAGTTTCTTGGACGGTGAATTGAGTTCCTAACAATTAAATACAATTAGTACATGTAAAGTACTTGGCAGGTCTGGTGTACCTGAACATGCTATTTCACTCATTATTCATTAATGAATGGAGATTAGCTGCCAGATGGTCAACTTTTGATACATCATGAAGTGAAACTAGCCAATGTATTGTTGCCTTACCCTAGTGGTGTAAGTCACTCTTTGAATCAATAGTGAATCCTTTAGATACTGTTAGAATAGAACCTGGACTAGGTTGTGTGGCCGCAGCAGTACAATTTATACACAAATGAAGTCTTCCAATTATTAACTGAAAGAGGAAGCAAGTTAATTGTAATTAAAGACTGCCTGACACTGACTCAAATTGAAGGATGTTTTTAAAGGAAACTAGAGGAAAAATAGTATCTTGGTTGTTGGACTTTTTCTTGATAAAAAAAAAATGTTATTTAAAAAACATACTAAACAAGATAAACTTCAGGATAATCATGGACAGACATTCACACTGCCTAAATTATAGTTTGAATAATAAATAGGCAAAGCAGCTCAGGCATGGGCTCGTGATAATACATACACACAGGGCCAAATCTCACAGGTGTAACAAGTCAAAGTTTACATATATACGAGTCAATGGTTAACTGGTGGGGCCTACACAAGGGCCTACTGCCTACTACTCTACACAGCAATACACTCACACTTACTCGCTCAATGATTGAACTCGAAGTCAAACCAAAGGGTAAAATACAGCGTGTTTTCTCTTCGTTGGTAGGATTTGGGGTGGAGAGGGGGGAAAAGCGCACTAATTACTTCCACATGATCTTATATTTGAAGAGGGAGAAAGGATTTTGGGTGGACCCCTACAACTAGAAAGCACTGACGGTAATTAAATCGATTAATGACAGGAGTTTGTACAAGGGAGGGGTCTACCCATGGCCACATGCTATAATGCATTCCGCACATTTTTTTTTATTCCTAATTAATTAGTCTTACGTCATTTACATTGTGCATTGTGTGACGCAGCGTGTCGCGTGCTGCATGCTTTTCATGTTGTTATGTTGTGAAATGAAAGTGCATGCGTTCACTTGCTGTCAAGACAGGGCATAAAAAAAAATAACAGCTAGATTCTCAGCAAAGTTAGCCTAAGATGTTCTCATTATACTTTCAGTCCCTGGATAAGATTGCTATGTTTATGCAGGGTAGTACAGTGTGCATGTGATTAATGAATACCTCCTGTGGTTGTAATAATTGCAAGAAGGCCCTCAAACAGACAGCTCAGTGGACTGAGATAAAGAAGATCCCACCCTACATGAGGATCAGGACTAATATCAAAGTTGGAGATAGAGTCCTCGTGCATGGTAAACACACCGGACTGGTTAGGTATGTTGGAGATCTGGACAGTTACTATGGCAACGGTGAGATCTATGTTGGCATTAAAATGGATGACCCAGGTATGCTTATAAGACACCTGCAGACACAGGAACATCATAATAGCAATGCATCATGACTAGCTACAATGTGTCACAAGGTAGCTTGGTACTTTGGCCAGCCACGCCCTTTTGCATCAATACTAGTACTGCATGCACTGCGTGAGGAAGTCTTGGGTGCATGCATATATAAGTTTTGCTATGGGAATTTGACTTGTTATTGACTTTAACTTATATTATTTGCTATACAGTAGGGGATTGTGATGGATTACATAGCGGGAAAAGGTTCTTTAAATGTCCTCAGAACCACGGACTGATAGTACCACTAACACAAGTTGCTTACGTATGTTGTTTATGAAAAATACATTTTATAAAGTATATACTGTACTGGATTGGTTGATCATGTACTGTATAATACAATAGATTCCAATCCCTGGGAAGAAGAAACGTGTTGAGGAACCATCTGCTGACCCTTTGACTGCCAAAGAATGCTTTGAACTGAAGTATATAATATACAATAATGTATAATATTCAAGTGATACCTTTTATTGTGTTTTACACGATATAATGGAGAACAGCTGAGCTTTCTTTAATTCATAGAATAACCATACTGAGATCATCGTCAGTGCAGAACAACAAACAAAGACGAAAATTTATGGGTCAAAATGTCTATAAAGCTCATATATTCTCCATATTGTTATTATGTACAAGTTAGTGTCCCCGTCATGCGCACCCTTGCTTTATTATAGGCTAATGAAACAGATCAAGAAACTACTACCCTCATCAGCTACTGGTGACACGGAGAGCTTGCAACCTGCATTCAGTGACGAAATCTTGGGAAAACTTAAAACAGTGATGCATCAATCAATAGACACAGTTTCACGCAAGTTATCAGATGAAGGGGGTGTGGCTCCCATATCCAAGAAAGCTACATCACAACTTCCATTGACACCAAATAACACGCCAAATGAGTTGACTCCATTTAATAGTTCATCATTAACAGGTAATTATAAAACAAAGCCGTATTATGCAGCCATGAGCCATGCCCCTTTGTATATCCACACCCCTTTGTACCGCCCATGTATAAGCATTGCTGCATAATGATTGTGCCATAGTATAGCACACCCACATCCACTTCAATACAAATGCATGTTACTGTTAGAGCAATACAGTATGTGTAATTTTAGTGCTTTGTTTCATACTTAGGTTCACAAGCTAAGGGTACTACTGTGCTTGATTTTGATTTAGTCTCAGCAACAATTGATAATAATTCAAATGGAGCTGCTACACAGGAGGGTGTTAGGAAGGTGGGTGTGGCTCATTATTGCCAGCTCCACCCAGTTTTGCACCATAATACATTATGTGTATTTCTTCAGCCTAAGGATTATGTGTCTACATGGATGGATTGCATTCAGTCGATTAGGAAGTGTCCTTTCTCTCCCAAATTGTTTATTAATTGTCCTATTGTGAAAGTGGCGGGAAATGACAGTAATATCAGCTGCAGTAGCTCGAGCAGATGTGACGATACTGAAACTGTTGAGTCGGCCATAAAACATAAGACATCATTCACAAGGTACATCATGTAATAACGCCCACGCATATTTATGGTAGTTATAATAATTATAATAATTGGAGCATAATAAAATTAATGCTAATTGTAACATATAATAACATACATGTAAATGGCTTAATTGGCTATAATTAAGATTAATAATGCATAGCCATGCTCATGAGGCTGAGACAATTAGATGTGCAGGCCAATAATAACTCAATGTGTTAAAATTGCATTCATGAGGTGTTCACACTAGTACATTGGAACATATGTTAGGTGTTCAGCTAGCTGCATAAACAGCATTCCACTATAGGGCAATTATACATTTTAAATCCTTCCATTTATGCCTATTAATGATTTTTTTTATTTTATAGTCGTTTATTGTCTGGTCTACCAAAGGAAGATGTCCTCTCTCCTAACAGCAAGCTGAAGGATGTTGAGGAGTTTCGTTATTGGATGGAGCAATGGGGAGGTGGTCTCAAGGGATGGAGGATGGCAAGAGCACGTCAGCAATTGAAACATGCTCAACGACTCGGAAAGAAGCAGACAAAATGGCAGCAGTTAGTTTCTAACACTGTCCACACACATATCACACTACCTGTTTCACCACTGACACTGTTGGCAGTTCAGTAAATAGTTAGTTAAATTTACAAGTGCAGTTACTAGTACATGCACCGTAGCTTGACATTGTGGGGTATGTTTTACTATTGTTATGCTATGCTGATCCTTTTGTATACTGTTATTGTTTAAGGACCATTGACAGACTTGGCAAAGATGCCTTGTTTCGCCCACAAGTCAAGCGAATCGACTCCCTTCACACTAAGCTAATGAAGATACGAAGCACTTACCAAGATATTGAAAAAGAAACTCAGATATTGGGATCATCTACGAGATATAAGAAGCCATCTGATAAGAAGATGGCTCAATTGGTGAAGCAAATTCAGGTGCACGAATAATGAAGTATATTGTTGCAATGCAATAGACCTAATACTTTTTTTCTCAATCAGGAAGAAGAGGAAAGGATTAAACAATTAGAGCAATCTATAGAGTCAAATCCCATTGCTGGGAAAATAGCTGTTGCTAAGCTGATGACTATGAAAGCTTGAATTTTTATTGATTTTTATAACTTGTAATAATTTTATTGCTTTTATTTTTTCCGATTGCATGCGCGCGGTAACGAAGCATTCATTGCGCATGCGCAGAAAAAACATTAGGTTTTCTTAATAAAGTAATAAAGGTTTTATTAATTGGAAAGGAACAGTGGTGGTGGCTCTCTTTCCTACTCATGGGGCAGTGAGTGTTGTTCGGTGTGAATGAACGTGAGGCTTTCTGTGTTGTGTTGAAAGCATTTTGTGAACAAGCAGTGGTCATGGCAGGTACATACAAACGAGGCGTGTCCTTGTTGCTTGGTATTTGTGGATTTATATATATATATACCATTAGGACTGCGTTTGGACTTGGGGAAAGTTGATCAAGACCTGAAGGCTGAACTCGGTAAGTTTATCATTTCATAGATTTTGTATGAAACTATTGTTTAGTCAGCATATAGTCTATAATATGTGTGTATGTATTATGTATTTTTTTTAGTCAAGTTAATTTATAGTTACAGTTTAATGGCATATCCACCATTTGCGACCATTTGAGCATCTAACTTGTTATATTTTGATGAGATTTCAATGTTTCAATACCGTAAACAGCCTGGGAGTGCTAAGATTCATAGTTATTTTATGGTCATCCATGCTGTTAATTAATCGATTGAAAACCTCAAATGACATTTTTTTAAAAACGTTTTTATAGAGAAAGAGGACCAACAGCAACAGCAGCAAGACACGGCAGCTGAGGAAATGGACCCTCTCAGTAATAATGAAGAACAAATGAGCTCATTAGAAAAAATAGAGAAGTTCTGTCAATCAGACAGCATCATGGAGAGGTGGGTGTGTCCATATTTTACCACTCCCCTTTGTGACCATATCTAAGAATGTCTACTATTCAAGTTAAATTTTCTAACTACAAAACAACTCTCTCTCTTTCTTTCTCCTGCTGTAGAGATATAGCCATTAGGAGTGTTGTCGAAGCCTCCTATATAGTATCATCGTACTCAGAATTTGAAAGTATTCTTGATATAGTTTACCCAATGGCCAGTGATCATGGTAAGGGAATGGGGTCAAGGATGTAGTTGCGGCTGTTTGTATGCTTTTGGTTTGTGTTTGTGTGCAAGAAGCTTAAATAAGCATGACAAATTCCTGTTTGAATTAATCAATTTTTCTTTCCATATCTCTCTCTCTTTCTGTAGAGCCCATGATTAGAGTGGGCGTGTTAGGCACTGTAACGACGTTAATGGAGAGGAACAGTGAATTCAGAGAACAGGAGGAAACTCCCTTCGGAGAAGAGAATGAAGATCGTCTATACGAAATACCCATCAAGATGTTGAATGACTACAATCAGCAGGTACATGGCTCATACACAATATGTAGATACATTTTTTTAAATGTTATACATGTAAGCTACACCCATTTATAAGCCACACCCTCTAATTATTGGAATACCTGTGTCACGTGTTGTACATGTAAAGTTATAGGAATACTTCTCGAGTCTCACTGAAGGAGAGTACATGCAGTTCTGAATATCAGTATGTGTGCATATAAAAGAACCATTTCTTCAGGGTACACGTATCAGAAGGACACACATAATTAGCACACTACTTAGGATAGGGGTGGGGTTAACCTATCACTTTGACAGCTATACACCCACCACGGTTATTGTGTGGGTGCTTATATTAATAACTATTAATAATTCGGTGACTGACACGAATATTTTACACCTGGTATGGTATTTCAAGGGGAAACATGATATTCCATACATGTAATTATGTGTTATCCGTACATCATAGATATGTTTTAATTGTATTTGTACATGTTTCCTCGTCCTAAACAGGTCAGACGGGTTAGTCATAACTGTATTGTGTCACTTCTGGATGAACCACGTGGATCGATAGGTATTTATAATATTGCTGAATTAGTGGGTGTGGCATTTCATTGTGGTGGGTGTGTCCTTTATTTTAGATGGTCTAATCAGGCAACTGTGTCCAATGATAAAAAGGTGTCTTGGAAAGGAGGAGAATTATGATTTGAGGATGGATACAGCGTTGGTATGTTCTAACTAAGCGGCCATTTTTATTTCTTATCTCATTTCCAGTCTTGTGTAAATTTAGATATTGTTTAAGATAACATGCAAATAACCTTATTTTAAAGCCAGATTGTGGCAGTTGTATTAAAATGTTTTTTTCTCCTCGTTTGCAGTTAATTAGTAGGGTTTCCCCCTTGATTGACGCTGAACTATGTCGAACACATTTCGTCCCTTTACTGTCTGCTTTAGCAGTTGACAACATGTTTCATGTCAGAAAGGTTAGAACCAACCCCCAACCCTCTTCATTAGCTGCATTCATTTCATTTCCTTTTAAGGCATTTGCCATGTGTTGTCGGGATTTCTGTCCTTCTGTTGGTGAAGAAAGTACAGAGAGAGACATAGTGGGTCACATGACCTCTCACATTACTTGGTGTTTATTTTTTTTTGTGTCATTTTATTTTAGTTACCTTTATTTTTACAATTATGTAAAGACGAAGTATGGGGCGTAAGAAAGGTTTGACCACTCCCACCTTAACCACACCCACTTTATTAACTTGCTATCTTGTTCTCCATTAGGCTTGTGCTGATGTATTCATGGATATTTCTGCCTCTTGTTCTTTGAGTTCCAGACATGACGATCTAACTCCCGCATTTTTACAGCTACTAAGAGATGATTCACGTTGGGTAAGTTATGGAATTAGTCTGTCTTATGGCTACATACTTGTTTACAGTGACATCTGTTGATTTGATTTTCTTGCTGGAAAGGACTCGGGAGGGGGGGGGGAAGTAAACTCACCACTAGCTGCTTGTTTCAATATTGAAAAAAAAAAAAAACAGCACAATCACATTCTGCCACATCAGAACGTATGGTTACCAGTTACCACACAAAATTTATGTAATTTTGAAGGCAAAAGCTCATGCATGGCTGACTCTACACATATATTCTCTATATCTTCGCTGCACATGACTTTTGCATTTTAGTGGAACAAGCAGCAAGTTGGAAGGTTTACCAGACTCCTTTCCAACAGAAAAAAAGCCTATGTCTTGCTATACTAGCCTTAACACAGTATTCACTCGTTCACTATGTATTCTGTTCAGGTTAGAAAAGCTGCGTTCCAGTCTTTAGGTCCATTTATATCCACATTCCATGGCAGACATTGTGATTCAAGCAGTAATATTGATAATACTGCCACTACCAGTAACAGCAGTTCCTTCAATCCTATTGGAGACTCTGAATTGGATAGCTCATCATTTCTAAAGTCCAGCGATACATCAGTCGAGTCACGTGACCAACCGGTTGCCACGGTTACCAACCATGACAGCGATTCGTCAACTCCGTCTACTAGCCACGCCCATTCTGATAATCCACCTACAGCCAACACAGACACGAACTCTTCAGAACACAAGAATGAGTCTTTACAGAATGAATACAGCCTGTTCCAATTCTGGCGTCAGCCGATTCCAAAACTATTGGTTGAAACAGTTTCCGATTCCAATTCCACCAAGTCTGATTCCTGTACCGCTGGAAAGACCAAAAACCGGCCTGTAATGAGTAACATTGACAACATCATGTACTCCAGGACGAGGAGAACAGGTGATTATGTGACCAGTGATGGAAGTGGAGGTGATGACGGGGACATGATTATTCCAGACGAAGAAGACATGAATGGTGATAATAGTGTGTTTAGAGACGGCGAAGGTTGTGATGGGGATGATTACAGGGGCGACCTCACGGACATTAAGGACGAACTTTTAGCTGAGTCAGCGGGAATGGAAGTCGGAGAAGACAAAGGGAGTCAAGCTTATTCAGAGGGTGTGACTTTTACTGACGGTATAAACCACTCCCATTTACAGGTATTTACAGTACATGTATGGAAAACTTGAGAGAATACTTATAGAGTGTACATGTATTCTTTATAGATACATACATATACATGTATATTGTATGCTGTCATATATCTGTACATATATCCCTTATGGATATATATACATGTACATATATATTGCATGCTTTCATGTCTGTACATGTACATGTATTCCTTATAGATATAGACATGTACATGTATATTGCATGGTGTTGTATCTGTATATGTATCCCTTATAGATGCATGCATGTACATATATTCCTGTCTGTACATGTACATGTATTCCTTATAGATATGTACATGTACATGTATATTGCATGGTGTTGTATCTGTATATGTATCCCTTATAGATGCATGCATGTACATATATTAATGTCTGTACATGTACATGTGAATACATGTACATGTATAGACATTAAATGTACATGATATGTACAGATATGTACATGTGTATTGCATGGCGTTGTATTTGTACATGTACATGTATCCCTTATAGATTCGTGTTCTCATTCAGAGTACATCAGGGCAAGTCCATGAAGAGGACCTCGTCAGTGGGTGTGGCCTTAACACTATTGATAAATCAGTTGCCATGGAGATGACGTCGGTGGACAATATGACTTCATCAGAGGCCTTCACAATACCTGAACCTAAGCAGGTCAGGAATGGTATCTATTATTTCGTGCTTGTATTTGGTACATGCAAATACAAAATGGAGAATTTTACAAAATTGTTAACTATTTTTATTGATATCATTTTTTTTATTGGTAGTCTTTACAAATGTTTATCCATTACGATATTTTTTTTTATTACTAATAGATTTTTTTAAAAATTATTTTTGGGAGAAACTAATGAATTTTTTTATGATTTTTGAGTTATACCTATTTAGTTTGCATGTGTTTAAGGCGGCCCTTGTTCTAGTGTTGCTTAATAATTTGTACATCATTAAAACAGGTCACCATTAGCTATCATGTTAAGTCCGTATTGTAATTGTGTTTGAGTGTATTTAATTTGTCACCCAATAGGAAATCGTACCAGAAGAACTGATTGACATGTATTTGAGTATGACAGATGCTGCCAAGGCTCAGAGTATCGACGCCGAGCTCCCATTTTATTGCGCCTTCTCGTTTCCAGCTGTCCTACAAACACTTGGTTCCAAGAATTGGTTGCTTTTGAAACCGACTTTTGAAGCACTAGCAAGTGATATGCAGGTAGAGATAAAATTAATAAGTATTTATAATTTAATTAATTGATTTTCTTGTTTTAAGTGGAAGATAAGAAGAGTATTGGCTTTCTCGTTACATGAGATAGCCCTTATTCTTGGTAAAGAGAAGACAGTGTCTGATCTGCTGTGTATTGTTGATGAGTATTGCACTAAAGATTTAGACGACGTCAAGTTTGGAGTGTTAACTCATCTAGCTGACTTTTTCGAGGTAAACAAGTATTGTAATATTAGACCACAGTATCAAATATAGTGGTCTATTGTAGGACACTTACCGACCATTTTACCCAAATATCCGATCCAATTTAAATCTGTTAGGACATTTTCTTTTCCATTGGCTACTATGCAATAAGTATGGCTAGTGTAGAGTGTAGCACAGAAAATGTCTGACCAATCAGAAAATATTATATTTGACTCTGGATCAGTAATAGTTTAGAGAAGAAGGCTAAGAGCATGTTAAGGATTACCTTCTTTGCCAGCCATTAAACTTCATTCCCGCTGCTTCCATACTATTAATTTATTACAACATAATTAATTATTGTTAATGAATAATTAATGAGTATGTATCTGGCTTTCAAATCAAATGCTAATATGGTTCCTTCCCCCCTCTGCTCTTTCTTTACCAGGTAATTCCTAATGATGTGAGACGTGATAGTCTACCTGATATTCTTACTGGATTACTAGACACTGAAAACGAACGGAATTGGAGATATAGGAACCTCTTAACCGAGTGAGTGGGTTTGATCATGTGACCTGTCACATGACTAAAAAACTAGAGAATATTTATGAATTAATAATATAATTATATATTTTTTTCTCTATAGACAATTGACAGCTATTTGTGAACAGTGTGACTGTGGGTTTGTGTCCCAACACATTGCTCCTGTCGCTATTAAAATGTCGTGTGATCGTGTGGCTCAGGTCAGGGTCACCGCCTTAACATTGGTGAGTAATTTATGGGTGGAGTCAATCATCAAATGGGTGGAGTCAGGAATAGGCAGGATTGGTAATAGTAGATAGTTAGCAGGCTGATTTTAAAGCTTGTGAAGCATTAAGCTAGATGTTAGTGATAAATGGGCGGGGTCAGTGATAAAATGGGCGAAGTCATTTTCAATACTGATAATATATAAACACCATGTGTTCAAATATGCTGTTATGATAACATCAAAGTTCCTATTGGTATTTGGTTCCTAGCAAACATGTTTTGCCAGGTAACCAGGGGTCGACTCGGTCTATGGAAAATCATGAGACTTTTCTTTTTGTGTTTATTTTGATATGATTTTTTTGTGCCATTGGTCTGTTTGAATCAACAGTAATCTTTGTTGATAAAATATACAAATTACCACATCTCAATTATGGGGTGAAGTTCAAGCTCTCAGCTGCTGTTTGCTTGTCTTGCTCTCGTATAATTGACAGGTGTGTGGGAGAGTGGTTTAACGTGATTACTGCAAAGACCACGTTAACCCTTTGAGTCCATCTCTTGTGGTATACATTTGATAATTGTCAAATATTTATCAGTTGTAAAGAATACTCAGCAAGTAGTCTACGTAACAGTTTAAACGGTTTACAAATATTGTTTGTGCTTTGTGGGTTTATCGTAAGCTCTCCTTTTTACTTTTCATTTGAAGTTCCTTTCTTGTTTCTCTTTGTTGTAATAATTAAATAACCATCTCTTTCCTTCCCCCCCCCCCCCCTCTCTCTCTCTCTCTTTCTCTCTCTCTCTCCGCAGATGGCGACTGTATTAAATAAATTGGACCATTCCACTCCTAAACTGTGTAACCAAATGTTGGTAGAAATTAGGAACCAATTCTCTGGCCACAACCGCTGGTTGCTACGGTTACTGTAAGTTTATAACCAATCAACCAAATCAATTGCATCTTTTTTTTTTTAAAACTTGGTCTATAAACTTAAGCTGGATTTATAATATGACGCTCACAGAACGTTACGTTGACGCTGGAATAGAATCCTAGTCTATTCCAATGTAAACGCTGCATCAAAGGTCAAATTGCCCACGCAATGTCGCGCTAGCGTCATATTGTAAATCCGGCTTTAACTACAATCTCTATTGTGGTTTTAGGTATATTAAATTATGTCAGTTAATATATCAGAAGAAGATGGTAAATCTCTCCATGTTTGCTGTCGAGTGTATACCCTCCATATTAAAGCTATCCAAGGACCCTGTACCCAATGTACGGATGGCCGTGGGGAAGCTCCTTAATGATGCCATTAATCAGACAGGTACGCTGTACACAATTCCCTAGGTTTTTAATGTGAAAGTAAAAGCAAAAGAAATGTACATGTACATGTATTTAACGACATAACAAACGACATATAATCATTTCCAGTTCAATCTGTACTTTTAATCCAAAAATATTGATGTTTTTTTTTTTCCATGTACATTAAACATCACTCTACTCATGCGTTAAACGGGTCCTTACTTTTCAAAGGTTGAAGTTTATAAATATATGCTGACCCTACGTTGCCATCCCTTTACCACTATATACACTGAGAAAATGATTGCTATGATATTCTGTTACTATCAAATATCAATACTGTACATGAATCGATATTCCAATGATAGTAATTACGTATACTTGTTCTCTTGAAACAATCGGTTTGTATACTTCGAGTTTTTATTTGATTCCAATGAGTGTAATAGACCACTTGGGTAATTTGATATCTCCATTTCACAGAAAAGAGTCGCAGGTCCCCTAGCCCAACTGGGTGTTTGGCCAACATGTATTTTGATTGCACCTTTCAATTTGTTAAAAACATAATTTGCATGTAAAATACTACATGAGGTGTTTATGACATTATCATTAATGGATTAACCATTTGTATCGTTTTACAATACATGTACATTCAAGTACACAGGCCTGAGTTCGCAATATTACATTAACTGAGTGTTAGTGTAAATTGCGTGGGCAATTTGACATTTTACGCAACATTAGCATTGGCATAGATTAGGACTCATTCCAGTGTCAATGTGACGTTCCAACTGTATCATCGTATTGTGAGCTAGGCTTTGTACAGTACTGTTCCGAATACACGTGTATTTTCATTGTTTCATTCAATTCATTGTGTATTTTTGTTTCATAAGTACATGTGATTTAGCAATGATTTTCACATACACATATAACTATTTAAAAATAAACTACTTAGTTTCTTTCTTTCTTTCTTTCTTGTCCATAGAACATCTCCTAGCCCTTAATTCTCATTTCTCCTCCGATATTCAACAAGCCCTTGACACGCTTCAATCCGACAGTGATCGTGATGTCAGGTTGTTCTCTGGTGCTTCTCTAGCCCAAGAGGACTTCCTCACTCCTCATGCCACCCCACAACACATCACTGACTCCTCCTGTGATAGTGATAACGTATTCTTTGCTCACGAGACTACCAGTGGCAAGATCGACTTGAACAGTACGTACAGTATAGAAAATTTGTTAGTATTACCAAGTGTTTTGTTGGCTCTTACAAGCCATATACTTTGTAGTTAGTGAATTCGTTAGCTTTGCTTTTTCTTGATGCCAAATTAGTGGGTGTGGTCTGTGGGTGGGATTTGTATGTGTGGTTAATGTGATGCAATACAATACATTTTAACTCAGTGGGCGTGTCTTGAATAGGCTGGTTATACTTAATTTCCTCTTAAACGAGAATTTTCTTATAATTAAAACAACTTGGTATATTGTACTATGAGAGTTTCTATGGTGTCCAAAACATGGGGAATGCCCCTTAATTATTCTCTAATCTTCACTAGGAGCGGCAGACTTGTTGAAGAAAATCAGCTGAACCTATTCCCTCCCTCCCTCCCTCTCTCTTCCTTTGTCCACCTTTTATATAATAACGGAACATGGAACACTCACTCCTTATATAGCTAGTGGTAAATTGGTTTTTTCTATTAATAATATTCATAGACATTTCAATGAAAAAGAGGCGTGTCACTCGCATGGTGTAACTTATTTCATATCTTCAATGCCAATCATTTCAGCGATTATTATTATTATTATTTGTACTTGAGTTTATTAATTTATTATGTAATGAAATTAAGCATAATTGTGATTTTATTTTGCTTTTTTTTTCTTATAATTTTTTTTTTCCTTCTTGGCTGTTTTATAAAGAAATTTTAGTTTTTTTTTGCAGTAAGCCATATTTAGGCTATACATTTGGCAGGGTTTCAAAAGTAACTAATTTACATGCCACTTGTACATACCATGCATGTATGGCCGGCTGATAATTATAAAGGGTTCATAAGACAGCTGATGCATTCATTTCGAACCGCCAGATAGTTCTCTATCAATGTCACACCTATATACAAAAAAACTTAAGTTTCAATGAGTACATATTGTGAGCAACATATTATGCTTAATTGCAAAAAAAAAAAAAAATGAGCTGCAAAAAATTTTTTGGCATCGATGTTATTTAAAGTTCCAAATAGACTTTTCCCATCACCTGCTCCATACAATGTATTCTGTTTCATTACTTGTATAGTTCCATTTGGTATTACCCATATTTGTATCGAAGGATATAGTGTTTACATCCATTGATTGGAGTGGAGTAAATGTTAAATTGAATTTCCAAGATATGTTGTGTTCTATGGTCCAGTCAGGAGTATACTTAACTATACGCCTGACACACCCCCTCCCCTCCCACTATTGCTCTTGTTTTTCTTCAGTACATGGAATGCGTCCTATCCCTACATGTATATACTATATAATTATACATGTACTGTATGTACACTATGGGAAATATATGGCATGATTACATTGATTAGTGCATGTGTATACATCAATAGCTTTACAAGTTAATTACTTTAATTATAATAATTATAATTATATTGTCTACTACATGTACACTGTGTTATATCCATTAGTTCATTGCTTCGTTACAACCTTATACATGTACGTAATGAATACATTACTGGCTGTATTTTAGTTTGCTTTAGTATGTGTCTAAAACCACTTTAATGCACTTATTTCTCTTCAATGCCGTACACCATGTACATGTGTCTCGTCACCTTGTCACAAACAGTGCATGTAATTTATGTGTACAGTGTATATGTGTGTATGTGTATATGTATATTACTTACGATACATGCATGTACAGTCTAGTCATGTTGTTAACATGTTTGTTGATAATGTGTTTCATTGTGCTCGCTTTCAGTTCTCTATATTGCAATATGCTTTCACAAAGGAAACATGCATTTCGTATGTACGATTAACTGTCCATATATGTACATGTACGTGTGTATATAGGGTTATGGTATACATGTAGCTATTGATTCTATTATTATTATTATAGAGGGTTATATTAGCCACTGATATTGCAATTTGTCCTTTATTTCATTTTTTTTTTTTTTGCAATGTGAAATGTACCGTTTGATGGTGGATTTATTTAAGATAAATCCACAATCAAACGGTACATTTCACAGGAAAGCAAGTCAGTTTTTTTTTTCTTTTTTGCATCGTGATTTCATCCCACTAATTACGCATTCCTCTCTTTGCCTCCTCTGTATCCATTGCCTTCTCAACAAGAATGCCACTACTCAAACAATGATTTGCAATACTAATGTCAGCTAGCAAGTGTGTGTGTGTGTGTGTGTGTGTTGTTAGGGTCAACCGTTACCAATGCTCTTGTGTCAACTCTTCAAACCCTTTCACACTTCTTTCATTTGAAATTTTTCCCTTTAAAAAAAACGCGCGATTACTACGAAAATGAGTCGTATTAACGATTAGAATACCACAGCAGGTGCTGTATGTGTGTACAAATACACGCTGCATATTTCAATAGCTATATATCCCTCATTGATCTATTAGTGAGTGTATATAGTCAATCCTTAACTTTGCTTCCCCGAAACCCCTTGTGATGTGTCCATGGAGACCCCATGCCTCTGTGTGTGGTGTGTGTGTACGTGTATAGAACTAGGCGTTGATTGAAACAGCATTCGCGGAATTTGTACTCTGTGACCTTTCGCAGGTACATTGCAGTTTTGTTGTATTTTTGTTTGCTGTCTTGGCTTGGTGGTTTCTCAGATTAAGGATTTGGTATAAGGAATTGAATCACTCCAAGTGATGAAAAGTTGCTGTGTTCCACATTTTGTGTTAGATTCCAAACTCAATTTTGCCCATTTTCAAATGTATTAATGTGTCTAGCTATCGCATCAAGGCCCTTTAGCTCGGGGTATAAAAGTGCATTCGTTTCCTGTCCAGTTGTTTTCTTTAGTCCATAAATGGGATTACCAATCAAGTTAACACTTGCAGTTGGAACACAAGTATGTGCAGGTATCTTAGGTAATCCATCAATCAAGCTATAAATATATCACATGGCACTGCTGTCTTTTCAATTACACTGTCAAGTAAAGGCATGCAGCATTGTTTGTCGGGGAATTCATTGTTTTTGTCAAAGGCTGGCTGAAATTGGTCAATCCAATTTCGAAAATTCGTCCACTTAAAATTTTATCACGTTTTTCTTTTTATCACAAAAGACTGTGTGTGATGGAATAATTATATAATTGTGGTGATCGAATCATGTTGTTTCATAGCAATGCTTTACGGCACTATAACAGTCTCTAATTGCCATGTTATTTGCCATCATTAAAAGGAATCGCTTCAAGCCCAGTTTCTCTCCCCCTTTCTCTCTCTCTCTTTGATTATAAATTCATTTCTAATGGCCTTGTTCATTAGTTCTTTAGATAACCTCATGTGTTGTTCCACTGTAAACAAAGTCTTTTGTTAATTTAAAAGTGCACCCTTATTTTTCCTATGTTTGCATCCAGGCATTCATTGGTCATACATTTGCATGTTATTTACCCTTATCCCCCCACTGACATGCTTCCATGTAAATAGCATGTTTCAAAGGATTTGTCTAATTATTTGTTTATATTTTATTGAGCATTTAATTCATTATCTAGCAAAAGATCCCTCGAATTTGGTAAATCTATTTTTTATTGCCTCGTTTCAAGTGCAGTGATGAAGATTTATTTGATCTTTAGTGGCCATTTGAATCAGAGTGTATAATGTCACGTGTGTGGGGGGCTTAATCATTCATTTATGTGTGTTTGTTTGCTTGATTGGGTGTTGAAAGTTGATTTAATGGACAAGAATAAAGAATGAACCTCTAGCTTTAAATGAAGTATCCCCATAGTTTATTAGCTAGCTATCTTGGTTTCAAGGTGTTGTTTATCTAGGGGTATATATATGTACTTTTATACAGCACCACATTTGGTATACACTAAAGTGCCCTTATTTGAGTGTATACTCATTTCAGATGTCTACATGCTCTTAGTGAAGGGTTTCATTGTATACATGTAGTGGAACCTCTCTATTGTGGACACCATTGGGCCAACATAAAGGTGTCCTGATTATAGAAGTTTCCTCATTTCAGAGGTAGTTTAGTATGGAAAGTAGTACTGTTGGAAACTCAGACAGTGTCCTCATCACAGAGGTGTCCTTATCTTAGAGTGTCCTCATTTCAGAGGTTTCACTACACTTCTTTATAGTGAATTAGTACTGCAAAAGGATCACCAGCAGCTAGCATACACTAATGCTTGATCATGTTGTGTTTCAATTATCTGTTGTTTTAATTCTCTCCCGATGTTACTATGACAATATCAATAAAGAAACACCAGATCAAAGGTTCACCTTTTGTTTATGATGACTTGTGCTGTTCTTGTGTTTCTGTTCAATTGGGAATAAACACATGACTTGATAGTACTAGTATACTCTCTAGCTACGTATGCGTACCCCCTTTTCCCCCTCCAATCCATACAAAATAATAGCTATGATAGTATCTATTGATAAACCCTTAGCAGTCCCAACATACTATCATAGTAATAGCAATAGGTTGTAATAGTCTATAATGTGGTATTATTTACTACTGTTATGGTTGATTTATAATAATTGAAGTATGATGCAGTTAAACTTACGTGCACAGCCAATTCATGTGTGTGTTATTGTGTGTACTAGCTACTGTTTACCACAACATGGACTTCATTAATCTGTCCTCACATGTACACTTTGCTAAAGCCAATCTTGTTTGGTTTATTTATCGATTATCGATATTAAAGAGAAACAACCATATAGTGCGATGACATGCACCTTGATTGCTTCGTGATTATCTTCCCCTACAGTTCATGGATTTCGTGGCTTATTATCCAAATATTACTCTAATTTGGAGCATTAACTCAACACTATAGTAACATAGAATGTACATATGTACATGTACACTTGATTGGAATACCTGATGTTCTTACATGCACTGTACATGTGGCCTCACCTACGTGTGACATTATACATGTATATTATACTGCTTAACACTACATGGTCTGTATGTACATGTACATACTGTATTGTTTTACCATATTGTCCTATTATTATACCTTGACGCTGTACAGTACATGTACATGTATTTTATGTATGTGCATGTATATAACGTGTGACTTGTGGCTGGTGTGGCGGTCGCTGGCATTTGTTAACGAGTTTGTTTAAACTATCGGAGAAAAAAAAAACAAACATTATATCAAATAACATTCAAATAACGATAATTAATCTTTGAACATTATACATCTGTAGCCTGAACCACAGAGCACATGGCCTATAGCTCACATACAGTGGAACCTCTGTAATCAGGACACAACACTCTGAAATGAGGACACCTTTGTAATAAGGACACTTTTTGTTGGCCCAATGGTGTCCACAGTAGAGAGGTTCCACTGTAGATCAGTTACTTGGATAGACTATTGTCTATAGTTTCATTAGATTTCAAACTGGATTTAACTGCTTCATAACCATGAGCTGTTTAGGATATATGGGGTTGATACGTGTTGTTTATTCACTATATACACAAAAAATGATAAGGATACTACATACAGTCTGTATTTATTGTGTACAATAGTGTTGTCTTGTATCTCTACATAACACATCTGCACGCACACACACACACAACCATAAATATCCCCTAGAACACTATACTGAGTGAGTTCGGTATAAACAACTATACTCTAGCTGTTGTTTTTATATCGCACTGTTGCTTTTTCTGTAGAGTAATTCAAGGAAACAGTAGACATGAATGTACATACATGTATGCCAAAATATTTCACCCTGATATTTTATTTGTACGCTGGACTGTGTAAACTATACATTGTGGTCTATAGCTCCCTATTGATCGATTCCCTCCCTCTATCTCTTTGTATACTCCCTATTTACTGATGATTAACTCCGTTGTGTAAGCCATTGAGCTGGTTAATAGTGCGTATGATCATTGTTACAACGTGTTCCTGTGTCGAGTATTAGAAGCAGTTGAATTTTGATCAAGAAAGGCGACCTAGCTCAGAGTCAACAGTATTTTTTTTACTAAATTTAGTAATAAAATTAACCATTCTTTTACACTTTGTTTTAGTTGTGTAACCGATCAGCTAATCCCCAATGTACTGTACGTAGTATGAGTGTGCATGCACTCTAATTAAACTTAAGCATTACCAGCTGTGTGGTTGTGCTGAGCATGCTGTAATAGCCTTTAGGTGCCATTACAGGCAAATCAATGCACCTATGAATATGCTCAATTTACTTTGATGTGTATGACCCTCTCATGCCAGTAAACGGGTAAAACGCATCATTTCTACAAATCTCTCCTTCCTCATGTCTCTTGGAGGCTCATTTACTCTAGCTTCTTTTCATTCTCCCGATTCTCTTGGTGGTGTCGGATTCGAAAGCTGTAACCGATACCGTCTGCACAACTCGGTGCACCCAATAACTGTTGGATGAAAGCATTGTTCCACCACAATCACTATTACTTTCCCATTTGAACGAAATAGTAAACCTCTTTTTTTGTTTCACGCTAAGTTGAAACATGAGATGGCCACTAAACTATCTCAATCCTGTTCAATTCTTGTTAATAACATATACTATATTATACTGATATAGATCTAAATACAAATCACCTATATTATATACACGGAGTAATAAACACAGAGAGATGGGTCTGTTGTATAATGGAAAGGCGTTTATTTATTTTGGTACAAGTTGTAAGTATTTTATGGGTGTATATACTACTTGAGCTGTAGTATCACCCCTTATGTACTGAACGTGCCATTCCTTAAAGAAAAAAAAAAGTAGCTTAAAATTTGTGTACCATCCTACGGAATGCATGTATGTGTAACGTATATAAATAGTGCATGTAGGAAAAGCAATCGATTCAAGTAATGCTATATATTGTATCCCTCACAGTGTATGTAAGTGTAGTTATAGTGTATCAATATGTCCCATGCTGGAACCACCCCCTAAGGCCTGTATTGCAATATTCATATATACATGTGATGACCCTCCCCTATATGTATCTGTACATACAGTATAGCTTATGCTGTAGGTCTAGGGACCACCTCAAAGCTCTATACCTCCAGATTAGGTTGCCCTCGTGAATCTCGTTATCTCACTGATATTTATGAGTCTTGTGGATTAATCATCCGATACCGGTATTCATGAAACCGGGGTAACCATGGCAATGTATTGTTCCCTTTCCCCACCTGTTTATTGATAATGCAGTATTGTTAGCCTTTGAAGTATACTCAATTGGCTGATCAAACTATTATTCAAATGGAATATTCATTATATATGTATAATAATGTATTGTAATTGCCTGTTTATGTACAAATATATATTGTTAGTGTTTGAAAA
>JAYJLX010059179.1:6603-29945 GCA_036873525.1 Chalinula nematifera | reverse complement strand
AAAAAATTACGTTAAATTAGAAAAATTAAATGCGGTATGTACGAATAGCATTTTTCGTGGTTTCCAATCCCCTTCATTAATAACTCTAATATCTATGCTTGCAGGTTTGATAAATTCTTCTGCAAACATATATTCAACCGCGCGAATGGTATATTCTACCCCACCAACGTATATCCAACCTGCGCTAAACCTGTGGTTGTGCCCACGAGTATTTACCCGTTGTAAACATCTCGTGGCTCCTTTAAAGTACGTCACTACTGTATGGTATATATACAATTAAATCAGGATTCAATTTTTACTGGGTAAAAAAAATTAGATGTTTTTTTTCAAACACTAAAGTTTCTTCCTTGTTAAAAAAAATCATTTTATATAGTTAATTATTTTAGATATCACACTTCCTATGTATATTCCAGGTTCACGGAAGATAAGCTCAAGAAACTACTATTACAACAGCCAATCCATTCCATCATTAACACATATACAGTATGTTTAGTAAACATCCCCCCCCCCTCGTATTAAATGTACTATAACTGTTTAAGTGGTGTATTTTACCTTTATCATCATTTCTCAGTTGACAAATAGACTCAGCAGAATGTATGTAAACAAATAATCAGTAATGTGTAATTGTATTCATAGAGTGCAATATTGCTACAATTATATTCGGTATAAAGGAGTAAACACACAGTTAATTTATAATAAAGATAATCAGAATAATTATAGAAGTTCCATTACTGATTTATATGAAAATCAGAAGTAACTAATTTGCATGTACTTTAGACAAATTAATGAATAGCAAATAAACTGAAAGATATTATGTTAATTAATTGAAATCAAAAATGATCGAATCTCTTCGACGCACAGTCATACTTGGGGAGTATCTGCTTTTGTCTTCATCCACTTCCTGCTGTAATAATGGCTGAACTTCTTTGTTTCTTTTCGTACATTTAAACTTTCCAGACAGGATTTTGCAAACCTGCCAACTAACAATTGCAATAAACGCAAGCAGAGATAATGTCACTGATGTCATTGTTGCTATGGCAACATAAGATATGTTAAAGTGATCAAGTCCAAGTCCATTTATAACACAGAGTACACAGAGATTGACATGGAAGAACTTTTCACAATAGTAATTGAGTTTTGATTGATGAAACCCGGAATGGAATACATTAAGGATTGCAATCTCTAATAGCACTATCACATAGTTGTTAATGTAGTCAACTGATCCTGATGTATATGTGAATACTACAGTCACAATGATACGAAACAGGACCAGTACACCAGTCCAGTATCCATAGTTTGGAACAAATGGACCAGTATAAGCATCGATAAATGGATGAATCCGAAGGAAAACATGTTGCAGGCAACAGCAAATTTGATAGTTACTGGCTCGTTGTAGGCATTGAGAGAATAAAAGCATGAAAGTGTATACAATAACAAACATTAACACTATTGCTGCAAATCCCATCAGCAAAGAATGCTTAATACTCCAGTATTCAATACTACCATCAACACTCCATAGTAATTCAGTATGAGTATCACAGTGGAGTCTAGTAGCCATAAAGACACCTGTTACAGTACGCAGTAACTTAGTGAATGAAATAAGAATGAGAGTGGCCAACACAGAGATAATATTTGTGGGTAAGTATCGAGAGAATTTAATGGAGTATTTGCTATAAAATATAATTACAATAGTCACTAACCACACGTACAGAGGGAATACAAACTGAAGCCATGTCTTCCAGTATCCATCCAGTCCGTTAAAGAAACACAACTCAACACCAAAATCCAAGTTAATCCACGATATGAATTGGCTGACTACTGGTATGCTACCATTGGGGAACAGCTGTGTTTCATTCAGTTTAACAATATTAGCATAAAACAGTAGTCCATTAAGCATTCCAACAGAAACAGTCAAATTCAGGAGTAGTATAAGAAATATTAATACGATTCCAGCAACGAAGAATACAATCAGTAGAAGGAGATATCTATTAGAACAGTGTTGACATCTATTGGACCCAAGCATGAGACTGAGTCCGGATTGACATTGACCACACAGTATACCTGTCCTATTATTACTACACTGGTAATCAGTAGTGTTATCCAGATTGAAATAGATATTGGTATGCAATGAACAGTAGTCAAATGGGCAAATGGGGGCAATATTAATACACTGCTTTTCGTTATTATAAGTTATCCAATTGTTATTGTTAATATTCTTCTTGAAAGGGTTAGGAGCGTGGGAAATATTACACTGTTGAACATAATCACTAATGGTACTGTCACACTGACAAACTCTAGTTGTACTTTTTAAAAACATACCATGTGGACATGATGATATGTTTACAATTACTTTTAAAGGAAGTGTTAGAGGAAATATTGACTGGGCAACATCTATTTCCATTATGATAGTTGTGTTGGTTTGTGATATTAGTGGTTTGAACGAAAGGTTTCCACATGGATGATCAATTTTCTGGCCTTGAATAGCATTTTCCATGATCTGAACTCCTTCAGTTAAAGTAGAAACATTTAAAAATCCAGGACTGAATCCACCACAATATCCAACTGTTGTTACTGTTAATTGTACATACTGTCCCGGGTATATGGAAGCAGTAACATTCCTTTTATCTGGAAGGACTTTATGTTCATCGTTACATAACAAAACACCAAACGGATCAGATGAAATAGTTTCAGGAGGGAACTGAAATAGTCCATCAGGTGATGACAGATAATAGCAATCATGATTGAGGTACATATAATTATGTGTTGCAGTGCTGCGGTAATGTTGTCTATCATGGTAGTAACATGCACTGAAGAATCCTCCATACATATTGTTACCAGCAATGGATGCTGAGTTGTTGTAAAAGAGAGCAGTTCTGAGACCAAGGAAGGTACACATACTAGCGGTTTGTATGAATGTTTGAGTTTGTGAATACAATGCTCCTCCACGCCTTGCTGTGTTATTTCTAAAAATCAAGGTTGCATTTTGAGACAGGAAGGCATATCCAATACTGAAGTGAATACCACCACCGTCTTGAGGTGTTGCATTATTTTCGATGACGTTATATCCACTAAACCTCAAACCACAGTTATCGATGAATATTGGACTGATTTTATTGTTATTTAGCAAAACATTTGCTATGTTTACAATAGTTAAATGAGAGTATCCTATGACTACAATAGCTCCCACTTCGTAGTATAGCTGGTAGTAAGATGCGGGTACAAGATGCTCGGAAAACTTGCTAGATTGTATTGTTATATAATATTGAATTCCCGATCCTGTGGTAATACGTAGTCCCATGTAATTGGCTTGGAAAACACACTGTGCCATTGTGAAGTAAACATTGAAAAAATATTTGTTAATTAAGGTATCTGTAGTTGGTATATCAACAAGTAATGCACTTCCAGCATTGTTACCTACTACACTACAGTTATTAACAGTAATGGACACATTTCCTGTTGTGGATAAACTGTAATCCCATCGAAATACAATAACAGTAATGATATTACACAAGTTTGGCACTTTATTTGAGTGAAATATTGAATTTTTAATGGCTATGTTGCAATTAGTGTTGCTATTTTCTAAATATGGCCATATTTGTAAAGCTGCACCATCTTGACCTACATTACTTACAAACTTACTATCAGTTACATCAACTGTAATATTACTAACAGAAGGGCTAACTGCTGGTCGAATACAGAGTCCTCCAACTCTACCTTTACAACCATTTGAGTCATTTATTAACATTTCATTGCCTATAAATGTATTATTGATGATGTGTATATGATTATTTGATGACCAAAATGTGAGAACTGCTGCTCCAGCACAGTACCTAGCTGTATTGTTAATAAAAGTGGAGTTTCCTATGACAACAATACTGAACGAAGTATGTTCTGTGATATATGATTGCACTTGCTTTGTCTTAATCTTTAGCGCACCCCCATCGAGTTCCGTGTGTGTTTGATAGTAAGGTATATCAGTTCTATAGTGGTCAATAAAGGTCGAATCATTCACAATTACATTAGCTAACATACTATAGCCATCAACAGTAATATTAGCCCCACCAGATAAACAGCCATTTATTCCTCTGAACATACTGTTCTTCAATGCAACAACTGCTGACTGTGTATTAATGATATGACAGTGTAGTCCACCGCCGAGTTGGCCACTACTTGCTATGTTACCATTAAAGACAGTATCAGTAATAGTATAGTTCACCTCTGCTACATCTGTAGCAATGACATTCACACTGTACCACCATTGATGAGTTTTGAGAGAACAGGTGGAAATACCAAGTCCGTTCTTAGAGAAGTTGGAGTGAGCTATGTTGAGTGTATTGACATTGTGTATCATTAGTCCCACTCCTGTAGTGTTTCTGATGGTGAAATCTCGTAATGTTAATGCATTACAATTAGTCACAGTAAGAGGACTGTCATAAATGGTTGGACTACAGCCTTCTACTATTAGTGACTTCAGTATAATATTGGAAGTGTTCCAAAATACAAATCCGTGTGATTCATTAGTACACTGAATGATAGGAGTATCAATGGCTGATTGTCCAGTGAACGTTATATTGTTAATACCAGAGACATTTACAGGTACTGGAGTATTACTGAGTATGTGTATACCACTCAAAAATTTGAATTCAGTGTTTGAAGTAAAATATTGAGACACATTCTGGATATAAAATGATAAACTGTGGCAATCTAAGATACCTTCAGAACACTGATTGGATTGAGATGAAATCATGTAAACATTGCAGCATCCTAGCTTTAACTTCAGTAGAATAGCCTATGAGTACAATGAGGTTATGAACTATATATGTACTGAGTTCACAGTATACTGAATGCTTACTGAGAATAAAAGTACTAGTATCTTTAAGACATCCATTTCCTCTGCTGTATCAGATTGTTATGACGTTGACTGGAAATCAAGTAGACTATATATTTTTAATTAGCCACACCCTCTAGCAGGTCTAGGAGGCAATGATGTAATACCAGCAGAACCGTATTCAGTACACTGTATTATAACAGCGGACACATTTACCCTATAGCAATCATTAAATAGGAAATGCATGGAATTTTCAAAAGTATAAACAACTATATACTATAGTCTGTAGCTGATAGCATAACTAATATGTGTAATCAATTCATCCCACATATGACACGAATTTCATAATTAGATGTCAGTAATTAGCTACTCTATTATAGCTTATGCAATAACATTATTGCAATGCATTACACAAGATCATTGAACATATGTATCCATATATGTGTCAGCCTGTTTATAGCATGATGATTTGAGTTTGTTTTTGGTTACTGCTAAAACAATTGTTTATTATCATATTATCTACGTTATGTGTTATTTTTCCATATTTCTTAGTTTGTGTATTTGTGATAATTAAAGTACACAAATGCACTATATAACCTAATGAAACCTACAATACAATCGTAAAGACAAACATAAACTGAATCAAAGTAATCAAAAATTTTTTCCGCCACCTTCTGGCTCGACATAATGATCACTTATCTTTGTTAGTGCTAACCAACAAACTCACAGATTGCATTGCACTCAGTGACATTTTGTAATGATTAAACAAGCAAAACAATTAGCATTAAAATCTACGTCAAGAAGCAAGCACTTCTCAGCTTTGAAATGATTGTGTGGGAGGAAACTTAGGGGTGGGACTAATCAATGGGGGTGGTTTAGGAGTCATTGGATGCTTGCTAATTATGGAGTTATATTTCAAGGTAGGTCAATGGACTCATTGAATAAGTTGAGACTCACTGCATCTGAAAATATACTTCTACTCTCTATCATCTATTTTTTGTTAATCATGGAGGGGGACTGGAGGAGGGGGATGGTCAATGGGGGAAGAAAAAGTATGCACTACCGTAGGACGAGTAAAATTCGCAGCTGTTTAAATTCGCGATTTATTCCTGCTACAATAATACATTTTGTGGGCAAGTTATTGTTTTGTCAGTTTGTACAGTTGCATATATAAAACGACAAGTCACTATGACAACTGTAATAATCTGATAAACTCGCGAATTTAAGCAGCTACGAATTTTACCCGTCCTACGGTATATGCAATTTCATATGGCAGTGGAATGTGGATAGCAGCATAATTATGATAAAACTATATACAAAACCACAATGGCTTTCAAGATTGGATGAGTGCGTTTGTTATGTTGTTTCTTCATTATGTATGTACTAGAATTACATCATCATAATTCTATTGTTATTAAACTATTAGTCTAGTATGTGAGAAACAACCTTTGTGTTGTATACCCTGTGTTGTCTGTATACTGCCTATATCTACGTATACTGTGTATAGAGATGTTTCCTGCACGGGTGGCACTTCTCTTCTTGTGTGATATCTTAGTTTCTACCATGACTAGTACTAATTGACCAATCAAATTGAAGAATAGGAGGTTGATAAATCTTGATATAACACCTCCTGGGTAAACCAGGAATTGTTATTACACCGCTTGGGTTATCAAAAGTTATTATATCAAAAATAAACATTGCAACAATAGTCATGGTAGAAGCCGGTTAAATACCTCGGTACGGTTTCTATGGCATTTATCAACCTCGCGACTTCGTCGCTCGGTATGATAAATCCCATAGAAACCTTTACCTCGGTATATAACCTATACATATTTCTGTCTGCCATGTTGTTTGGGAATGGTTGCAAAGAGTAGGAGCTAATTCTATGGGGTTTGCAAAAACTAAGGCTGAATAGACGTCACACATTATTAAATGATTTGTTAAACTTTGGAAAATTAAAATTTCTGCTCATGGGAAACATATCTATACCCTGTGTTCTCTGTGTACTCTCTATTCTCTATATACGTATATGTACCCTGTGTTCTCTGTGTACCCTGTATTCTCTATGCAGGTATGTGTAACCTGCATGTGTTCTCTATGTACCCTGTGTTCTCTGTGTACCCTAGTTGCATACAGCTAGAAAGAAGGCCCAATACTCACATATGGTTGATACTATCAGACAATGGATATTTCACTAATTACTGTACATGACGATTCCCCAGTACTTTAAACATACATCAGTATATTGGGATGGGAAAAGTATTTCACCCTGGGTTTACGAAATGAATTATAATAACTATAAATATCTCTGATCATCCTTTCTTCCTTGCAGCTGTGGGATTTCACAAGCTTCCTGCATTATTTACTGTATTGGAAATTAAATTGGCCCAAAACCCTCCGAACCCTTGTACAGCAAAATATGCAGTGTTCCTAATTCCAAAGCACATGAGACAAGCATATTATATGGGTATCAGCTACACTGATGCTCCATTAAAAAAAAACTTAAAGGATAAAGATTCTTTGATAACACGATAGCTGCATTGTGGTTGGCAACTGGGACAATGGGCCAAAGCTCATGAACTTTGAAGTGCGATGCATGTGCCCTTCATGCACCTGGCATTAAAGATAAGGGAATGTGTAAAAAAGGCACTAATTGAGTTAATAGACATTTTCCTGTCTTTGAGGGAATTGGCAGGATGAAATACTGGTATACGTAACATACTAACTTGTGTCAGAAGGCAACAGTATTGTTTCTCTACATAAGACTCTAATCTAGACTGGAAAATAGCAGCATTTACCCAACTTCTCCATCCTTCATTAGGACTGCATGGGATACCCATGGCCATGACATATTGTGCGACTTGAGCAATTGCTAAGTATAGGCAAAACAGTTTGGTTGGCTTTCTGTTACTGAGTTCTTCAGCATCGAATAGCTGCTGGAGGTGATGTTCTTCCAATGCAGTTGTTTGTTGTACTAGGGCCTCCTTGAGGGCAGTGAAGGGTGAGCTATTGAGGATTTTACAATAAGATCAAATAATTCTTGCACGATGAACTCAGGAGCAAATATATTTAAATTCAAGTCTTCTCTGCAGTGATCTTTCTTGTACTGAATTCAGCATGATCGACCTAAGCTAACCACACTAATGGGTTTGATGGCCAATATGGTTTCTGGCACCTTATTGGCTCCTGCTTCACCTAGACGACTGCAGAAGTGCAAATCAGGAATGGCTACCAGGAAGCTGGAGGCCAGATTATGAAGATGGGACTAAGTGTTCAGTTCTGACCGAACAGCTTAAATAAAGTGAATACAATGTTGTGATATAGATGTACGATCTCTCATTTGGCTTTAAATACATCTCCAGGGGGGGGTCAATGTCATTTCTCGTACTGCCTGTCTTCTCTTCACGTGCCCCAGATCGATTTGCTCCTTTGCTTCTCTTTTCTTAAAGTGCATGATCCTAGTTCTTCTCCTTTGTATGGAGGCAGTTGTACTATTTCAGTATTTTTTTTGATTGAATGCGATTTTTATTGAACTTAAATAGATACAATACATACACAGCATGCATTACATTCATGTATGATTTGCCCATATGCTTCTGAAGGTCAGCAGACAGTATGGTGTACTGCCACCAATAGCATAAGCACTTAGGTACAGAATGCCTCCTGAGTATACGTAAACGTTACGTTTATAATGAAAATTTGCCTTAAGGTGGCTCTATACCATAACCCGAGAACCTACTTGTACAACAGCTAATTCCCAAGGACCTGCATATATGCAAGTATATGGATACATAAAATTACTTGTAGTATAATTTTTACCATAATCATAATTTTTTTTGTGCTAAAAGTCTGTAAAACTTTGGTGTGTATAAAATTTTACTTAAAAGCAATAATGAGCAATACAGATTCAAAATAAAAGCAAGATGAAAATAAGTACGTGAATTAAAGTAAGTATAACTATAGTGAAACTAAAACATATAGGGCTTGTAAATCAACACACTCCTTAAACATATACATACTGTATACATTGCTAAAGTATTATTTAGTTAAATTGAGTTAATGAACTCAAATGTCATAACGGCATAATCAGCTGCTGTTTCAGCATCTTCTCTTGAGCAGACATCCACTGGAGCCTTGTATTGTGGATGTTTGTTGGGAAACCTGGACTCCAAATAGAAACCATCTATCCACTTTGCCATTGTCACTAAAGAAGCACTGGACCTTTGAGATGAGATTGATTTTGCATGACAGATAAGCTCTTGGTTCAACAAATATCCTTCATTGAGTCCAACTATATACATTCCAGCTTTTAATGACTTTTCAACTATTTCGTGAGATAGAAATATGGTCTGACAAATAACAGACTCCCGATCACCCCTTTTATGGGAATATTGGAGTACTTCTCCTAATAGAAGTTTCATTGCTTTGTAATCAGTGTATGATTGCTTCAACCATCGCTCGGCTTCTGCTTGATCAGGCTTTGGCTGGTACTGAGTGAAATCGAAATCGTAACAAACTTTTCTCAGCCTATTACACCCACCATGGCTTAAGGAATTTCTTAGTCGTCTTTGTACACAGTTTTCCCACTGACTGAATTCTGTTGAAGACATTTGAGACAGTTGGTATACAGCAGGCTCAATAGCATCATTGACTACATTAGGATCTTCCAAAGGTTTGTCCTGTTTTAGCCGATCCATCTGATGTTTCAGGAACTTAAATACCTCCTCATAAATGTCTGTGTATGATGAACCAGCTTTGCCAGGATGGTACAACAAATATAATCTTTTCCTTGCTTTTTTCTTCTCCCTTTCATTCGCAAGCAGCAATATCGTTTTCAAATCAACATAAATACTGCTTTTAATTGCTTTAATAGTGCATGCATCATTAACTAGCTTAAGCTTTGAAAGAAAATTGGTGTCATTACTGTTATTGGTAGTAATTACTGAGATCAAAGCTTGCTCAAATACTTCATTTTCAGAAACACCGGCATACAGTCGAAACCTTGTATAGGTCTAAAACTGATACTTCTCTTCCATCTTCATCATTATCACTATCAGCACAAATTATTCTATATCTATCCAGTAGGGTATTGTTGTGGTGTGCAGCACTGGAATGATTAGTAACTGGATACAATATCATGGCCCATATGAAATTCTCTTCCGTAACCTCATAAGCAACCCATTGCTGAGGATAGAATACATAATCGTTGATGCTATGATCTAATCGGTTTATAAACTCCTCCGGTATTCTTTTGCCAATGATTGGTATATGAGAGGTGTTCCCTTTGCCCTCCATAGTCTCTGTTGTACTCAATGATAACTGTACGTCATATTCATTTCCAAGCTCTTGTAGGGCAGTTGGCGTACGAATCTGAAGAAACTTTGAAATGGGTTCAATCATGTTAAAATAGAAAGAGCGGTCGGTATTTGTTAATTGAGCTATTTCCATGAGAAGAGATTGTGACAACTCATAAAAAAACTCGAGTTTACCCATTTCTGATTTTTCTATATACAATTTGTAGTGGCAATCTTTCTGGCCTTTTTCTAAAACATACTTGGGAGCAGTAAGAGTACCTATGTATTTATCATTGATAAACAAGTTGGCTTGCAGTCCTTCAATTAACACCAACTCAATGTTCCTCATAATACCAAAAAATGATTCGATAAATTTCTCAGGTTCATCGTTTTTAAACTGCATATGCACAGTAAGCATTTTTCTCAAAACTTCTTCAAAACTGTCCAAAAAGAATTTTGTTTGAGTGAGAAATGCAATTACAATGTTGTTTGTGCCAGCAACAGTACACCCAATGTTTAACCTTTTTTCTGATGAGCAAAGAGACAATTTTTGAGGACAAACCTTTGTGGGTAACAACAGACATAGTTTCTTTTCAGTCAATAACAAACTAGCATTATGAGCCCTTTCAGGTGGATTTCTAACTGTGTTGTCTTTGGGAATTTCAAACAGTGAGTAGTGAGTTTCAGCCAAGTCAAATCTTTCTGGTTGCCGCAATCGATACCTTGAGCTGTCTACAAACACAAGCTTTTTTGAAATTTTCATTGACCAGCAATTCCATCCTACTGAAAATGGTAAGTATAAAGGGTTTAATAATTTATTCACCACATCATCATCTTGTTCAAGTTTGCCTTGCTCCATTATCAAAAGTTCACTGAGCTTTATAATGGAACGGTGCATTAGTTGAATAACACTAGCATCATTCGTTTCATTCCCTTCTCCAAACTTGGAATGCAGCATATCCAGCATATGACAAACATGAACCAAATCTATGGTAATAGTGACACCGATCTTTTCAAAGAATGAATAATAACATACAAGGTCATCTGGTAACTGATTGATATAAGGTATGAAGTTGGTATCATGGTCTACAAGAACTTTCACTACTTGGATTGGTCGAACCAGTACAATATTCGATTGTTTAGTAAGTACTGGCACACACGCACAGCCCCCCTTTAATGGTGACAGCAGATCTGAAGAGCATTCCTTCAATTTGTCCAGACACTTACCAAAAATATCAAGGAGACTAAGCTGATCTAACGTTGGTAAGCAATTGGGTTTGTATGTTGTAAAGAGGTCAAAGTCTGCTAAATCACTGCTTGAAAGGTTTACGAGATTTTTGACAATGTCCTCAGCAGCGGGTGACATGCAATGTTACAGAAAGTTTCTTAAGAAAATCTTCTCGGTCCAAATAACTTTCCTTTGTGAGGTCTACGGGTGGTTGCTCGAATACAGGTTTGACTGTCCATATCAATGGAGCAGCCTTATAGACAACACACTGATTCAGTTTGGTTAATCCTATTCCAGATGGCGTTATTTCAAGAAGAGGAGAACAAGATGCTTTGATCCAACTGAGATGAGGAACTTCGGCTACTTTTACAAAGCAAATATTTGCAATTTCTTGTAAATAATTTTGACCCCACTGCCTTGCTTTACTATTAAACAAATATTTCAATAGGACATCTGAGGCCTTTTCAATGCTATGTATGCATCCATCTTGTACTTTTGAGCAAAACTTGATGAACAACTGAACATCAACAGTTGTTTGCAAGCCCAAGTCACGAAAAAAATCATACCACTTGTCTTCTTGATATTCTTGTGGTAAAAATATAAATGAGTCAGAGAAAACTTTGAAGATATCTAATGTGTGGTCACTGAAGTCACTAATACGACATAGCTGTTGTGTTACTGGGTGTTCAATACACTTCAGTGCTTTTAATGAATTAACAAACAAAAAATGAGATTGTATATGATCATTGTAATGCACATGTTTTGCTGTAGCGCTCTGTGTTGTGTCTCACATCAGGATATATTTTTTCCAAGATGTATTCAAGGTGACGTTTCCTTTCATTGAAAGATAATGCTTCAAAACATGGAAACACCAAGTCAACGTAAATTTTCTTTTCATCCAAACTTTCTCCAATACTTGTGAAGTCATTAGTTAGTGCCCTCCAGTCACCATCATATTCCAAGAACACAACTTTGTCAGATGGTGCCCATTTATCATATCCAGCATCACAAAATCCTGACAATGACCAAAGATAAACCTTTTTACCATTTAAAGAAGTCAAACATCCCTTGATTGATTTAAAAAGTGGCAGTGCCTTTATTTGCTGTTTTAAATGCCCATAATGCTTAGACCTAAATGAAGTTCTTTCAAAGTACTGTAGTATGGTTCGCGCATCACTGTTACTTGGATTAATATTATCAAATATGCAGTGCTCTTGATGAAGATGATATAGGATGGTTAGAACCCGATCATGGTGCTGTATTGTTGGGTAATATTTTGTGCATATTTCAAGGAGCTCACAATCATATAAATCAGAATCATTAATTCTAGGTAACCCAACTCTTATGAATATATTATATGCTTTTTTATCGATGCTGTCAAGTATATATATTATTGGTGGCATAATAGGCATTGTTCTGGATTTCGTACTGTACAAACTGTACAAATACCCATCTGTGGCTGGTGTTACTGCACACATACGCAATATTTCTTTTTGATGAATTTTTAATAAAGGATCACTTTCAGATGATAAACACTTCCAAAAAAGCCTCAAGTTCTCTAACGTGATTAAGCTGTTCTCACTGCTGTTGTTTGCTTTCTCCAATAGCAAATCACTAGGCAAATTAGCTGTCAATAAACTTTTTATGATTGGACTAAACTCTATCTTAGCTGTGACTAGAAAATAATCTGAATCAAGTTTTTGGCACAGTAGTACTTCATGAAGGAAACTAGATAAACTGTTAGGGAACAACTTGGAATACGTTGATCGAATTACTTTATTTAGTGAATCAAAGCAACACACAATATTGTCAGCTGTTAGGAGAAGAGGGTGACAGAATGGTGACTGGGGGAATTGTTTCTCATTGCTGCCAGGTTTTGTTTCAACCAACATATACATGACAAACTGATAAAATTGCTTTGGAGTTTTGAAAGGGGTGTCTTGTATGGGGCAAGGACAGCCCTGTGGGATTATTTGATGATGAAATGAGCAATAGAACTGGAAAACAGAGTCTGGAGTGACTATAGCTGCAGATTTAGCTTCATCTTCAATGACAAGATTCTTATAAAGAAGATGAGGAGCACATGTTATTCTCATTTTTATACATGTTAGCACAGGTATAATTTTCTCATTTGCTGGGTGAGGTGGGAAGTAAACCTGTTGGAATGGGTCTTGCTCATTCCTAAAATTATTCCATTGAAGTTTAACTCCTGACAGTACCTTGTCTCCTACAATGGCCACATCCCTTTGTTTAGAAGGAATTTCCACTGCTAAAACTTTGGCATTAGACTGCCATAATTTTTGGAAGACAAGTTTTGCCATTCTTAAGCAGTTCTGTTTCACAAGGTGTGTTTGTTTAGTGTCATTCCACATTGGGTACAAACTATAATACTTATAAATACAGGTGCTGAAATTCTCCTTGTTTGAATGTTGTTCATTATTCACAAACACACTTCGTGCTTCAGTTAAAAAACGTACGTATGAAGATGCTATGGCATTAAACAGTGAGTCGTTCCAATCTTGTTTTTCATCATAATCATCTTCTGGATTCCCAGCCCATAGGTAACGACGACTACTGTTTAGAACAAACTGTCCATTTATATGAACTGGGAGGCCTGAATAAGTTTGAAGTGGAAGAAAACAAAACAATTTTCCATCTAATGTATTCGATGCATTCACTGGAGTAGCTATACCGTGCTTTGGAAGGATTCGATTAATAAATTGCCATTTCTGTTCAGAACAAGGTTTATCAATGTCACCTACTCCTTGCTGAATAAACCACTTCTCTTGATGAGACCTACAACACTGTGACTGTGTGGATTGTAATTTGCAACTTTGGAAATGGTGTCGAGATGGCGATTTATTCATAATGATTTTATCTTCTGTGCATTCCAAGTGAATCTGATAATTGAATACAAACGGTTGTTTATTCTGAGTGAATCCTTTTAAACATTTAAACATACTTTTCTGACTGTCAACAGCAGCAGAATCCATACTCACTTTGTATTGGCATTTCAAATTAAATTGTTTGTCATCATCAACAACATAATAACTAAACTCGGTGATGTGGTTTAAGAATAGAAGAGCTTCTTTGATTTGTAGTGTCCAGTTGTCCAGTTTCCTCTCCATGTTGTCAGCTGATAAGACTTCAGCTCGTACATTATTTTCGATGATTTTTGAATTCATGATATGTTCTTTTGAATGTCTCAGTGGAAATCTGAATAATGATCCACGTTTTGTTTCAAAGGGTTGATTTTTTAGTGGCTCTGATTGAAAATAAGCTTCTCTCATGTCAGACATTACATTCCAAAATTCACCATCTTGTAAGCCATCGTAACGTCTTCCTGGATTGAATGGGGTTGCACCAGGTGCATATTTACAATGAGGGTCAAACACACAGAATGTCTTACCACCACTGACAAAGCTAGGGCAGTCTGTTAGATGGTATACAACATTAAACCCAATACCAAACTGGCCAATGGAATCTAGGTCATCTCGTTTCGATCCAAGACCTAATTTCTGAATCCCAATTATGTCCTTCTCTTTAAACTCTTCATTATTCCACACTACTAGAGCTGGCCCTTGGAGTTCAGACCATTCCTTTGATGGCAAACACTTTGATCCATGCTGTCTAGCACCTGTGATTTTACGGCACTTGGTAAAATCACAGGTGCTAGTTCATCAGACAAATTCTTGAAATCATCACTTTTATAAGTATTTAACTCACTAACTATAGCATTCACTACCTTGCAATGCGTCTCATCCAGATTTCTCTCACCAAATAGATGATATATTTCTTTTAAAGTGTTCAACAAAGTTTTGACAGAGAACTTTTCCTTTATATGTAAGGCATTCATTAATCTCTTTCGTCCACTTAATATTAATGGCACTTGGTACAGAAAAGGCCCATGATGCTCATTCCATTTTGATGCCACATTTTCCGGAATGACAAAAGAGTTTCCAATCCAAACAAATGGCTTTGATTGAAACTCAGCTATGGTATCAGTGACTGTAGGTTGAATACATTCTGGTGCAGCCAGCATTCCACGATGGCTATAATTTAATGACGAGGACATCACATCAACTTCACCTTTGAGTTGGTCTTCAATAAATTCGTAAGTCATCCGACAGGCATATTTTATGTTTTTGGCATCGTCTTCAGTGGTAGCATGCTGTGATAATTGCAACAGGTGGCGAAAGTTTATTAGTACATCATTCAAGAGGATGTCACTGTCTATTTCAAGGGCACGAAGAACTGCTTTATATATTCTACCACATCCTCCTTCCTCAACAAAGGTGCTATTCACAAGTATTCGTTGTGATCCTAAAAGCCAACATTCTTTCTTTATGCAAGATGTTGAGTTATGATAAGGAATTGTAGGAGATGGATAAAACATTTGACTTGGTGATGAAAGAGCCATTGTACCTCCTTTCCAGGGCAGCATGTAGCCATCAGGGGGAGTAGCCACTGGTATGAAGCTGGTATTCTTCAGTTCACAAAAATAAGGATCTGAACTACATTCACTGTTTGTTGTAACATTAGTTTGAATAGCTTTAATTAATATTGAAATTCGTTTAAGAGCTTTCACCTTATCTGTTTCATATAGAGTAGGAATTGATTTCGCACACTGCAATACCATGTACCAAGGCAAGTGTGTTGTCAATAGTCCAATCTCAACCATTAATTCATGTACAGGCTTCCTTTCACTGAAAATAGATATGGGAAATGCTTCGCTGTCCTCATCAAAGAGTTCACTGAGATCTGATATTGGATCAACAAGTTCATTAGCTAACTTGAGTCGAACACCATGAGGCGTTGAAGGAATACAGGCATGATTTCTCAAAATCTCAGTCAATTCAGATTTCTTTTTGGTAGCGGTCTCGGCAGCTGCTGTGGTAAATATAGTGAACAGCAGCTCGTTACGAATTTCTAAATTTTCAGAAAAAATATGAAGTTTGTTTATAAAAATGGTACAAAACTCTTCCTGATTGAGTACATTGATGGTGAAAGGATTTAACATTGACTCGAGGGTTTTCAGGTAACGTTGAGGAATTTCAACCACAGGAAGCTTCATAATATTCAAGCTTTCACTAACACATTGTGGAATGGCAGCTGAATGCACAGTAGTCAAGATACAGTGAGAAAGAAACTTGGTCTGGCTTAGAGTTAACCATCCGTTTGAGAACTTGGAATAAAACAGTGGTGACTCTATTAACTTATGTTGACACAATGACCTAATTGTCATTCCCCAAGGATGCTGAACTAAACCGTTTAGAGGCAGCAATATGTGGCAATCATAATTAACTAAGTTTTCAAAAAGTTCTTTTAACATCAACAACAGCTTACAATATGCTGTTGTAATAACTGACACCATCAGTTGCTGATTCCACCATTCTCTTGAATCTGAAGGAGTATCAGATGAGCCACTTGTCCATATTCCACTACGATTACTCATGACAGCAAAATTAGCACTAACATGTACTGGTAGACCAGTAGAAGGTACAGATAATGGAAGATAACAGAATAGCAATCCATCAACTGGTACAACCTGGTACTTATCGTTGGAGGTTTTAGTCAATTTACAAGCCACTGATGCTGTAGCTGGTTGAGTATTTTGCTCATGAATATGATATCTCCCTTCATTCTCCGTGGAAACAAGCCAATGCTCTATATCAGTGTCATTGGTTAGACAGTTTGTGGTGCCAACCCTCAGTACAGTTCTTGACAGTAAGTTAGTTACAGACTTTTCAATAACTAGTTCTTCAGTTGGAATGCTTTGATCAGAAGAAATGCTTAAAAATCGAATTGTTTTTATATTGCTTAAAAACAGCAAAAACAATTTTCCATTTATTTCCAAGTCTTTTTTTAACTGATTTATCATCGCTGTGTTATATATAGTGGAACTGATCTGACTGGGATGCTTTCTGAATGGAAGCCTAAACATTGTACCTTCGAACTCGCATGAGGCATTGAACATGAACAAGTTCTGATATGGAGACAATTGGTTGGTTTTGGCAACAAACTTGGATGTGTATTTAACCTTTTTACCCGGCTGATTTTCATTTTTAACAATTTCTTTCAAATGGGAAAGAGTAGGGTCAAATATATAAAGCCATTCTCCACTGACGAATGATGGTACATCAGTGATATGATACACAGAACAGAAACCAACTCCAAATTTTCCTATCTTAAGCGGTTTGTTTTTCTTGGTTGCTCCAGCTAGTTTAGTAATATTAACAAAATCCTCCTCAGTGAACTTGGCATTGTTGTGAATGACTAATGCTGGACCATGGCTGTCAGCCATTCCTTTGAAAAGTAACTTTGTCTTAGTGTGATCCCGAGAATCAAAAAGAATGTTAACTTCAGTAGCTTCAGCATCATCAGCATTTTGAATCAGTTCCTTTATTATGGTTAACCCATCCTTATATTCTCTCAGAATATTGCTTAGTCTGGTAGTGAGAGGCTCGTGCTGTCCTGCATCTTCAAATACTTCACCAGTTATGTCCAAATGGTTGCTAAGGGGTGTTAAATGGAGTTTTGGAGCAAGATAAGCAAAGGAGGGATCAACTAGTGTGTAGTCATTGTCATTTGCTTCAGTTATTTCAAAGAGTGCTTCATTATCGATGTAGAATACCTCGTTTACTGGTAAAAGCTTCGGAAAACCTTCATTTTTGATTGGCACTAAAATATCAGAATCTATCCCTTTTTCAACTACCCATTCAAGTATGTTTTTAATAAGTACACGCGCATCTTGTACAGCTACAGTATCAGATTTCAATGCGATCTTATGCAAAACTGATACGATATGCTTATCGGTTATTTCCTTGAGGACACCAATACCACAAAGAAAATTTTCATATTTCTTCATGCCTTTGGGGAGAACAAAAATAAAAGGCTCTAAACTGTAGCTGAAACATGGACTTGAAATCGCACACATGTTTCTGGAGGTAAAAAGGTCGAGCAACTTTCAACCCAAATCCAGTTTTCATCGCGGCTTAAATTGGCTCTATCATTGATTGAATCTAAATATTCGTAAGTTAGAAATGAAATCAGTTGCAAAGTTTCTGAATCTATTTCATCCTTATTTGCAATGACATGTCTAAAATGTTGTATGACACTATTACTTAAACTAGCCCTAGAAGATTGCATAAGATTCTGACATATTTGTAAAGGAATATTTTGTATAAACAAACCTTCAGATCCGATTATTCTAGGGTCAATGTTCAGTGACCAGGAATCAACTGTGTTAGGGAGAACTATCACACTGCTGGCATCAAAAGCAGTGAAGGAATTCTTAAGTGATGACCCTTTCCATGATAAGCAGTGTGGGTAGTTTGATGGCCTGTTTGAAGAAATGGGAAGAAAGCATGGGATACAGCTAGTTGACATATTGCCTCATTGAGGGTTAGTTGGTCACAAGTATTAATTGTGATTGAACAACTTAAAGTGCTTAGGCACTTTCCCCCTAAAACTTCCATCAAAACCAATGCTCTACTGAACATTACAGGACTACACTGAACAACTGATTCAACGTTATGTGCTAATGGGATTGAAATGTCCTGAACTACTTCGTATAGCATACCAGCTGTAATTGAACTCATACCTTTAAGGCCACACTGTTGGAATTCACGAACATATTTCATGTATTTACCTGATGGAAACAATGGCTTTCCTTGGTATAACTGGCAGAGAACTGATTCGCTAGGATCAAGCAAGGAAGAGGGAGCCTCACGATTACCATTTTCAACTGCTACGAATCTTAAATTAGATAAACTAGCAGGTAGAGATTTATTCTGACGATTATATTTATTTATGTAAGCATTAATATTATCAAGTACACAGGTCATTAAGTCATCAATGTTGCACTCAGGGTAGGTTCCATTCTTTATAGCTGGAAAAGCGATTTGCTCTAGATAAGTAACCTCATCAATATACTCAACATCATCAGGTATCTTATGCAATAACCCTTGATCAGTTCGGAAGATTAATGGGCGTGACAATAGTAACGTATCATTAAAAAGAAACATTTCCTTCTGTGTAAGTGCCCGGTTACTATTGTACCTGATTCGATCAACGGAATAGCGAATGATTTCTTGAACAACTGAAAAAATTGCCATTGCACAAATTTTATTTGTATGAGTATGTGTATCGCTACTATTAGGCATTGATGTGAAAAATTCTTGAATAGCAACAGATTCATCATCAGTAAACTTTATACAACCAATCAAATCTGCGTCAGAAAGCGCATCCAGTACATCATTGGTACTAAGACTATATGTATAAGTATTCAATTGTGCATGGTTTAGATTAGGGAACTCTGAAATACATAAAAATTTCCCACCACATTTTTCAAGACCTTTTCTCAAACTGAGCTCCATTTGTGAGTAACTTGGTACAAGCACAATACGTGACTGTCTACAGAGGTTATGCATACTTTGAACACCATTACTATCCATTACAGGAAGAATTGGCAAATTACTAAAACAGCTCAGATTGTGATTTCCGAGCCACTGCCAGAACTTTTGCAGTTGAGTCGCTGACCATGACTCCGGTTTAGATTGAGGAACCAACTCAGCCACCTTTGCTTCATTAAGGATAGCAAGCTGTGTTTCTCCACTTTCAGCAACCTCCTTAAGCAAAGAATAGTGTGAATGTTCAATCATAACATGTTCCAGTCCAGGGAGTATATCATGAGGAATACTTGGAGAACAAACAAATAGAAACTGTAGGAAACCTGGCAAATGCTTATTGGATTGTACGAATTCTTTATACATGTCATTTGCTAGTGGAATTAGCTCCAATCCAACTAAATCAGCGTAATTCTTATCTGAAAGGCAGTATTCTAATATTGATTGTTTTTCGTCACGTGGCAAGTTGCAATAACAATGCTGAGCTTCTTTTAAAACTTTCCTCACAAAATAAGGAGAGAAATATGTCAAAGTATCCGAGTAATACTTTTCAATAACTCTCCACTGATTAGAAGAGAGACTTACCAGCTTTGCCCCAGAAGAGGATACAACCTTTGATAATAGATTAAGAAGCAGTGTCCCTTCAGGAACTAAAACAGCATTGTTTAAGGAGATCCATTCTCCATGTCCAGCTACTTCAGTATGAATAACGGCTGAAAGGGGGGAGTTCAGCAACGTTTGAAACAATGGTAGTAGCAATCCTTCCCATGGAGTACACATGACACTTGATATAACCGGCCAACACTTGTACACAGTGCAGGGTGATATGGAAGGGATCTTAGTAAGCTCCTCAATCAGATGAGCATAGCAGTATGGAATACATCTTTCTACAAGAAACCTGTTCCACTGGCCTTCATCATCACCTTGGCGTTCCTGACATTCCCAGTTAAGTGATCTTCGATTACTGCTAATGGCGAAAGTACCGTTAACATTAATAGAAAATGGTGCCCTATCTTCGGTTGGCAAAGGAAGACAGCAGAAAATACGGCCATTATCAGATTCACTTGAAGCATGACTCAATTCGAAAGCTGTGCCTACCCATGGAATAACATGCTTCTGCTTAGCTAAAGCTATGACATCATCATCTTCACAACCAATTCTATGAACTATCAGCCATTTGTGCTTCACTAATTCATTGCCAACTTCGATTTCAATTTCAATTTGAGTTTCCTGATAGATTATACGCTTTTCGAACTTCTCTGAATTCTTAGGAAACATTTGCTTGGCTTGCATCACTAAAACATTTTGCTGAATTCGACGGTGGTTTGCTAGATACACTTCACCAATGCTCACCTTAAATTCTGTATGCTGAGAAAAATCCGATATTTCTATAACTTTTATTGAGCATACAGATCGCAGAAAAAGCAAAAGATATTTTGCTTCAGCTTTTAATGCTTGTAGCAACTGTCTAATATCCGAAATGGTACAAACATTGGAAGACAATTTCGAGGGCTTATTACGTAAAGGGAAACGAAACAATGTCTTACCCTTAAATGATTGAGCAGAAAATCCTTTCACTTCAAGGTATGGCTGCAGGGCTATAGGACAGGAGGACTGTAAGTCAGCTAATTCATATTTCTTTCCTGATTCACCCCTCCAGATCTCCTCCTGTGGTTCCAAGTATCCGCAAAAATTTTCACTAATAATGACAGCAAGGTCTAAACAAAAAAAGGAACACTATTAGGGGTGATTCATATGAAATCGTTCTGGAAAAAAAAAAACAGATAAATTACATATTGTTTTGTTTGTTAAATATTTGAGTTGATAACCTGTTCCAGAACAATTTTATATAGTATAATTCTACCATGACTAGTATGAATTGACCAATCAAACTGCAGAATACGAGGGTGATAAATCTTGATATAACACCTCCTGGGTAAACCGGGAATCGTTATTACACCGCTTGGGTTATCAAAAGTTATTACATCAAAAATAAACATTGCAGCAATAGTCATGGTAGAAGCTGGTTAAATACCTCGGTACGGTTTCTATGGCATTTATCAACCTCGCGATTTCGTTGCTCGGTATGATAAATCCCATAGAAACCTTTACCTCGGTATATAACCTATACTTATACCAACTGAAAATTTTTCTCAAGGCTGATTCACACTATAAATGTAACGTAAATGTAACATGCATAACGAAAGTGAATACATGTAAAGAGTACAAACCGTTGACATGGCGTAAGGAATTAAAACAAATTTCAATTCTTATGTCACCTTAACGATTTGTACTCTCATGTGTGTTCACTTTTGTTACGCTTACGTTATTTTAGTGCAAATCAGCCTTTAATAATCTATAACTAACTACAGTGTACTTGCTTTATAAAATGTTTCTCGTGATGACTCCATTGCACTTTACATAGTGAAAACACTGAATGCCAAGAATACACATCACAAACTACATGTAGGCCTCCAAATTTTCATGTTTCATGATTTTTTTCTTGTTTAACAGTTCACAGAAAGTGTCATGTGTGCTGATTTTATCTTTTTATCATAACACTATGCAGTTTCGAACTCGAGAATTGGTGAAAGCTGCCTTTCATAAAAACTTTCAGTGGCCTATGATACATGTGAAACAATAACATGCATACAATTGGCTGCTTGGTTGTAATTTTGTTCAAAAAGGTTTGTTTAAGCTTTGAACTTCTTAATGCAGCTTACTACACAAGTCTATGATTTGCAAGTCAGATGGTATAAGACTGCAAAGTTGGCCTTCATTTTCCCCATTTAGCTGAAAGTGGGAATCGCTTTGAGACACCTATGTTTGAAAGTTTTTAACCTAAAAATTTGTACTCTCTAAAGTCTAAACAAATGAACATGGCAAGAAACATTGACTTTCAGGCCAGTTTACACATTTATCATGGGAAATGAAGAAAGATAGATCACAATAATTAAGACACTATAAAGCAATTAGTTAGAATGGCTGTAATAATAACAGACAAATGGTAAAAAGCCTTTGATCCATTTTGTAAACTTACCTAAGAACCCCGTAAGACGGAATTTAGACAGGATCTATAACTCCAAATTTTTGTTCCAAAATGTCAGTTGACAAATCATTGCTGTACTTGTGCATTGAAGAAGCTGTTAACAACTCAATAACATTTACAGGTTTGTTAAGTTTTAAACTACTTAATTGATGCAGCTTGCTTGAAGAGTCTATGATTTGCAAGTAAGATGTTATAAGATCACAAAGTTGGTCAAATGACAAAGGAAAAGCATGAGTTGAAGCACAGCAAAGCCGTATTTGAGAATCCTCTGTTTGAAAATTATCTCATTTCTTTTCAGGCTGCATGTTCACTCATACTGATTGATATGTGCATCTATAAAAAGAAGAGCTTTTGCTTTCTTGTGTGAAGACACGTACAGATGGTTAATTTATTGAAGAACATAATAGCTATAAGTTTGTCACCTGAAGTTATTTTACCATGCACAGAATACGTGATTAAGTGGTGTCCAATTAGTGATCCATTACTTAACCACGTTAGTTAGATTGATTTTAGACACAAGCAAAGGTGTAACCTG
>JAYJLX010059068.1:0-29975 GCA_036873525.1 Chalinula nematifera | reverse complement strand
ATCATGCCTACTAGCTTAGAGGGCCTGAAGTTACAGATCGAAGCTGACAAGCAGAAGTGGGAGGGGCTGAGAAATGGCGGCTAGCTGACGAGCATGGATAAGACGAGCTCGAGTGGACGAGTTGGATACGATGAGTGTACGTGGTCTGTTTCAGGGTGTAGTGGGTGCTGTCGTGGAGTCCATTGTAAACTATGCCATTGTTAATATACCAGTCTCATACATTATCCTTGGGTGAGTCTATTTCCGTAACACTAGAGGATCGTTTATCGCCCTGGGTGGGAACTGGTTTCTGGCTTGTGCTGGAAATGGGTTTCTGGCTTGTGGTGGAAACGGGTTTGGTACTTCCGACAAACTCTTTTTCTTCAAATCAAGCTTTGGTTATGAGGCCATCAAAGTTGATCCTCTGGACAAGTTGTGAGCTTTAAAGAATGCTATAATTGGAATTAAGGGCCATTTAGCTTTATCTCGGGAATGTCGCTATAAAGGGAGAAGTACTCCAATCGAGGCTCGGGGAAGTGGTTGAATGCCGAAAGATGCCAAGAAGAAAGTGATAGCAGCAGTTCAGTCGCAGCCAACGGCCAGCAGGAGCAGCTAAAAGCTGCCGAACTGGAGGAAGCTTTGGAAGGGATGAAAGCCACTTTGCACTCGGTAACTCCAGAAAAGTGAAAGGATGGGCCACGAGAACCAGCAAGACTCGAACCGACCATCACCACAACCGTAAAACTGGAAGGTATGACTGTTAATGCATTGTTAGATGCTGGGTCACCAGTCTCCATAGTATGTTACTAAGTGCATTAAGCAATAAGCCTCAAGATGATGATTGGGAAAGAGAAACCTGACAGACCCTCGTTGTTAAACCTTAAGGGGAGGGCAGGTTCAGTAAGTGGGCCAAGTAGAAGCTACCATTAATTGTGAGGGGTGTGAAGTGAATATTCCTTTACAAGTACAGTCAAATGCTGGTGTTGAGTTGCTTGTGGGAACCGACTTACTGTCGTCCATTGGGTTTAAATTTGTGAAGAGTGATAGTAGTGGGGACGGTAGAGATGTATTGGGAAGTAGAGGAGGAAGTGCGAAAGATGATCGAGAGCGAACCCCAGAGGTGATCCAAAGTTAAGAAGACTGTGCAAGAGTACATTTGGTTACTGCAAGTCGCATTGCCCCCCCGCCCTATCTGCTTTAGACTTGCAGCAGGAAGAAATTAAACAGCCGGTTAAGACTATCAAAATTTGTTTGCGATTGATTTATCTGAATTGGGACGAACAGAAATGGTTGAACATGTAATACACACAGGAACGGTGTTAAACAGCCTCCTAGACGTATCCCTTTCTCCCAGTTAAGGGTGCTGCACACTCGCCCACGCAAAATTTAGAGGTGGTTGCTAGGGAGCTTGTTCACAGAAACTAAACTAGTTTTCAGAAAAATGCAAGTGCCTTAGGCAAGATAGTTGGCAAACAACAAGCAGGCATATAACTTAAAGCATACCACACACATAAATAGAAGTTCCATATAAATCGATAAAACTTACCTGTTATTTTATTGGAACACTTAAATAATAGATTTATTTCGCAAGCCATTGACATAGAGTTTTGCCCATGTTCTGTATTGGTTATTTCAATTTTCTTTTAATCCTATCTCATCATGTTGTGGTTTGTATCTTTCTAAATTTTTTTAATTGGAAAACTTATGTTACAGTCTGACAATCAGTCTACATTCCAAATGCGATCTTGTTCTGATAACTCCAGTCCAAGTTTTACAGAGTTATGTGCTTAGGAATGCATTTTATAATACTGTATATAGAGTATGTACCAGCGGGATGTGTTGAGACTATTGTGAACACGCATTTTTGAGTACAAGATTTTTATCAGTAGCACATTCCTGCATATTATAATGGTTGTTATGTGCGGCACCCTTAACACCATGGTGAACGAGATGTTGCAGCAAAAGGTCATTCAGCCTTCTCATAGTCCATGGGCCAGCCCCATTGTGTTGGTGAAGAAGAAAGATGGCAGCATCAGATTTTGTGTTGATTATAGGAGGCTAAATGGCATAACGACAAAAGATGTGTATCCATTTCTACGGGTAGATGATCAACTGGCAATACTTTCGACATTAGTTCTGGCATCAGGGTACTGGCAAAGCAGTATGGAAATGTCATCTCAAGAGAAGGCTTAGTCACCAGGAAAGACCTAATATAGATTCTATATTTTGATACCTTTAAGTGCCGGATGTGAGCCACTAGTACTGGATTTTGGTTCAGAAACAATGTGATGGTTTGTCTCATCACCCTCCCCTTCTTTCTGAGCATCTTCAACAGCATGACGCTTCCTCTTAGTGCCACGCCTTCCAACAGGCGTTTGGGTAGTATCATTAACCTGTAGTATCATTAACCTGTGTAATGGGACTTACAGACAAATCATGATTAGCAATATTACATCGAGTGCTACATGATGGTGTGGACATTAATGGAGGTATATTCTCAGTATTGTTCAGGTATCATTGTTACTATAGTTAAAGCCATGGCTACATGATGGAGTGGATGGCAATACTATTCAATATTGCAGTAGAGTCATGATCATTTTTGCTACAATTAAAACTAGGAGCATAGCTACATGTATCCATATCCATGTTATTGGGTCCCATGGTTTACACAAGGGGCACTATGACTAGATGTGTTATTATCAATTACCAGATGCATCAAGTACTCTGAAAAGATGTGTGGGAACCTCACAATTAGATTGCATAATTTATTTGAGATGGACCTTCTGGCCACATCAGAATCCCTGTCACTGAAACTGAAGCCATCCTCAGTGTCTTTCCACCAAACTTCACCTGGTATTATGTAGGAGGATATGCGCTTCAGATGAGCTGTGAGACCTATCCTCTATAAAGGATTTTGTGATAAAAGTATCTGAATAGGCTGGTTTGCAACTTTATCTACTCTCTTCTCCATAAATCTTTGAAAGCTTTGATCGTGCTTGTACTCTAAACAAAAATGATGGAATGACATTCTCAGGCTTATGATGATTAGTACCTGCACGTTGAGAATAGTATCCGCCCTTAAGTAGTACCCGCACAAAGCACATGGCTAATAAAAAATAGTATCCGCCCTTAAATAGTATCCCTGCCACGCCCACTCCACATCTTTTCACAGCATACTATGAGCACATGTTTTGACTGAAAAAGCCGTTTTTTGTTTATAAGAAGCTCATTCGAGCTTCCAATTGGAAGAAATCGAGCAGGGTATGGAGGCTGTTTCCAGTGGAGCAATGTCACCAGTCAGCACTTCGAAATCCCTTGACAAACTCTGAATGACCAATGCCTTGGGAAGAGTACTAAACAAATTGGTAGACCAACTCGATTATCTGCAAAGGAAGAAGAGGAAATAGTTGAAGCATGCATTATAATTTTGGGATGCGGTTTTGGACTAAGTAAAGATGACATTATTACTATTGTAACAGTATTGTAAGGTGCACAAAAAGAGCAAACTATTTTGGTATTCCAGGAAAACGATGGTGGATGGGATTTATGAAACGCCATCATAGCAGGCTGTCAATCAGAAAACCTCAGGCACTTCAGATAGCTTGAGCAAAGGCTGAAGTCATCGATTATTGGTTTCAGCATTGGACAAGCTTAAGCTCGAAAATTGCCCGAATCAAATATTCAATTGCGATGAAACGAATTTCACCTTGAGTGGTATTTCAGCTTGAGTGGTAGACCACAGAAGATCTTGGCTGAACGAGGTGCAAAATCACTGCAATGTGTAATAGGGGGAACAGGACAAGAGGAGAACATTGCAGTACATACATGCGTTTCAGCATTCAACCACCATACGTACTATACAAAGGCCAACGTCTAATGCTTGAGCACACGCAAGGTGGTCCTGTTGGGTGTTGATATGGTGTCTCAGTAAAGGGTTGGATGACAGAGGCCTCGATTGGTTGTGAAACATCTTCATACATCGCTACCTCAAAAAAGGCCTGTGCACACAAATCACATACAGTATGAAGTTTTACAACCGGCTAAGGAAAATCAAGTTGAAATTGCAAAGTTACCAGCACACACAACCCACTTGTTACAACCGCTTCAGTTTTCAAGGAAGCGTATGACAAACAAGCTCATAAGCTGTTTATTTCAGAGCGTCGCTACATCACCAGAAAAGGTTATCCTATGAACCATCTACACATACTGAACCATCTCCACGTACCGAACCATCTACAGGTACCGAACCATCTACACGTACCGAACCATCCACACGTACCGAACCATCTACACGTACCGAACCATCCCGAACCATGTACACGTACCGAACCATCTACACGTACCGAACCATCTACATGTACTGAACCATCTACATGTACTGAACCATCTACACGTACCGAACCATCTACATGTACCGAACCATCTACATGTACTGAACCATCTACACGTACCGAACCATCTACATGTACTGAACCATCTACACGTATTGAACCGTCTTGATACATGTCCAAATGCACAGCTTACTAGACGTCAATCAGTCAGAGTCCACAAGAGATTGCTGATTCATGAATTTATTCAGTAGTTTATTCTACACAAGGCAGTTATCTACTTGTGACTATGTTATGAAAGTTCAGAATTACTAAGTTAGGGTTTCCACCCTAAAATAAAAATTATTATTTATCTGAAAGAGTTACTTACAACAAGATCTACAGTTACAGAAATACCATTTTTTTGTCGAAAATATCATAAGATAACAAGACCGGCCATTTTGTTGAAAATGGTCACGTGACCTAATTTATTAATACCTTTTATTAATACCTTTTACAAACTCCTGAGATCCTCCCATCTCAACAAATTCAGCTCAAACGTTTAACGTGCCGGTACATGGCTCGCCGTATGTCCTCCGGAAGACCCCAGAAGAACATTCAGAACTGAGAGAAGTAGGTTAAACCTTTAGTAAACTACGTATTTTAATAAAATATGTGTTATTTGCAGTAGTCTAACTAGTTCTACTAATATAACTGCTGATTTAGCCGCTGAGTTGCCGGAGACAATATCATCACACTGCCCATGGTGCTGGAGCCTGACTGACGCCGGGTGTTCAGCGGTACCGCTTGATAACTGTCAGTAGTTGATAAGGTTAGTAGACTGTATGTTGTTTCACAGCAAATAATATGTTGTGTCAAGAGTCCCGATAGAGTTTGTAACCTCAGCTGGCGTGTGTCATGCAGTTGGTTGTGTATGTGTTGAATGAATAAATTTCAAAGAGGTGGCTCACATGCATGAGTTTTACCCTGCATGATGTCATAACGTCATCAGCACATGCACACATGATATATATACCATGATACACAGCGTGAAAACTCTAGTTGCATATAGCTATATATAATGGTGCAGCAAATACAGAATCAGTGATCTGCAGGCTAGTGATATAGGAAGCCTATACTCCTGGCAGAGTGTGCCGGGAACCTACCACAGTTCATCATGCATGCAGTGATTAAGTTGACCCGGCTTAAATTGGTTATCCAATATATATAATATATAAAATAGCAGGTGTTAATTCATGTGTAAATAATATTATATGCATGATTTTTTACTGTAGTGATTAAGGCGGCCTAACTTCCACCGACAAAGCCGTGAGCCAGGCGGCGCCTATGATAGTAAGCAGCTCATTGGTGATTAATATTAATGATAGGTTAGCAGTTTGTTTTATGCATGCTTTGTGCATCATATGCATAATATAGTTGTGCTTGGATTTTATTAGATAGTGAGGCAAATAATCACCCTCTGAGTGAGTGGCAAAAATCTGTGTACCGAGCATAGCAAGCAATAGCCGTTATCATTCAGTGATTTAAGCATGGATCCCGCTGAGTATAGCAAATGGGGGAATGTTGCAGTCAATGGGTATAACAGAAGAGATGCTACAGTCAATTGTATTAGGCCAAGCCGCACTTCTTGATATCTCGTCACTTGACTGCACCACCCACTCTGAGTTGAAACATGGCCTTGTGATGGAACTTTACTATTTTGTAGAAAGTGTTTCAAAGCAGTACAATCGAAATCCGAATCGTGTGCTGAAACTGTTAATGGACAGTTTATTTCCTATGCGCACTATTAGTCGTGCTGATCGTCTTGGGAGAAAAATCAAAGGTTTTTGCACCTCATATTCTTCACTACCAGAGGACAAAAGCTCCATACTTACAGACAAGTTGGCAACCTCAGCCTACTGGTATTGCACATATAGCTTATAATCAGTAGTTTATTGATGAGTATAACTGACATGCATGCATGGCACTGATGCATATGTAGCCACGCCCCCAGGCACTGCATGCATGCCCTCTCATAGAGGGTTCATATCCTATATAGCTCCAGCACGGATGCATGCAGGTTATATTACGTGCTGATTGGTACATACATGCACTGTATAGCTGCTGGTATGGCCACATGCCGTGTCAGTGCCTCTCTAGCCACTATGACTGTTATCAAAGTAAAAGTATCCATGAATACTATGCTTAATTAACTGTTGGGTATTATACACACTGTAGTTGTTCACTCACATGGTTTAAATATAACACTGAACCCTATACAACCCAAAATTAAATCTCTGCATTTTAGTAAGCTATAGTTGGCTAAAATTGAACGTATGATGTTGTCAACATCCTGTGAGAAAAATTTCGTCCACTCAAGTGCAACTATATAACTGGACAGGGGGGATTTTCCTTTGGAAAGATCAAAGGTTTCAATGGTAACGAGTTAACTTTTGGGTTGTCATATTTAAAGCAGCTGGTGAGTGGACAACCTGGGTTGTTACCATAACAACTACATTTTTACAGTGCATGCATGCTTTCGGTGTTAAACCGCAACCAAAACATGATCAAAGACGCCGCCAGACACGTGCTTGAATTTGACCGCGCCCATCTCGGGGCAAAAAGCATTCGTTTGTATATGGAGCAAGTACGAGGTGCAGTGAAGCTCTGTTTCTCTTGTTGCATGCAATTTCTGAAAACATCGAGCTATTGGAGTACTAACAAGGAAACCCATAGTCAAGCCAGAGCTGCTAGTTAGTGTTTCAAACTTTTTTGCTCGATATAAGACGATTGCCCTACTCATTGCTTTCTGCCCTGAGGTGGGTGTGTATAAAATTGCGTTGGTGATGGTCGCAAGCATGCATGTACACTATATTGCTGTTGTGTCATAGTCGTATTGCCAGCAACTTATAATTGAACCCTATATAGTATACATGCTGGAACTTATTAACATCAATTTTATTCAATGATATATAATTATTATATAGGTCCGCGAAAGTCTTACATCAACAAAGGAGATGAGGAAATATGGCCTGTGTGAAAAAGAACTAAATATGATTTTAAGGAATCCATACAGTGTTGGATGGCATTTACAGCAACCAGCCTCAAAAAGGTTTCATGTAGACCTTCACAATCTTCTATGTAAGAGGCGAATCCCAGCTAAGGAAATTCAAATGATTGAGAAACAAATCTGTTCAGGTATTGAAGTGGAAGGATGTAATCCATCAGCAGCATGTCCTGAGGAAACTGTATCGAGTAGCAGCGATACTTCATCTACCAGCAGCGATATGATTGAGACTGATGATGTGCGGTACAAAAAGCACAACATAAAAAGACGAGAACAACAAGCTGACATAAAAATTAACCAACTACAGGTTTCGTGCAAGTCCCTAAACAGTGCCAACAAGAGACAAGCCAAAAAATTCAGCAGTTATCAGATGCTGTGAGTGAATATACTCAGCTTCTCCACAAAAAAAAACATAGAAGTTAAAAAGCTACAACAAACAATCCGTTGCTTAGAAGACTTTCTTGAGAGTGAAGTTATGTTTTTACGTGAAAAGCTTGATGATTCAGTCAGCAATGCTGAGTCTACGATAGAAGATCTAACAAAGCAGATTGAAGAATAGCAAAAAAAGTATAAATTGCAAACATTTTCATCAAGATCGTTTAACTGTAATGTCAGAGAATTGTACTATGCTTTATTAGCAATGAATGTACCTCCTGCCCGGATAAAACCAATCATTGAAAATGTTTTAAATTGTCTGTTGCCATCAGTAAACCTTGCAAATGTTCGATTTCCTGAAAAGTCATGTGCTGCATATATGCGAAGTGAAGAAATGCCGACTATCAGTTCCATGCATAAAGGCAGTGTTCTTTCGAAAAGCAGCATCTAAGTAGTGATGGGACAATGCTTCATCAGTCCAAGAAAGTTGCATTTTTTTGATCTGTTAGGAGTTCGTGACATCAATAACGGTACATCTGAAGGAGCCATTGATGCTCTTAAGGATGAACTAAAAACCAATTAACTCAGTTAACCCTGATGATATATCACGCATTGTTTCATCAACATCTGATGGTGCATCTACTCAATCAAAGTTTAATAAACTACTTGCTCAGCAGATCATGCCCGACACTCAGATTGTTGAAAACAAATGTGCTATGCACTTAGGGGTGAACTTAAGGCATGCACATGTGAAGGCGATGTCTACGAAAATAGCAGTACAGCAGGATGACAACGCAAATAACACTGAGGACGAAGAAGATTCTGATGACACTATATTAGGTGAAGAAGAATCTTCTGATAATGATGAAGCTCAAACCACTCCTAGTACTAATCGTAGGCAGCACAATGATGATGATGTTTTTATACATGAAATTTGCAAAATGTTTGGCCACCTTGGAACTCCAGAGTATTGCCATGGAGCATCTACCTTTCGAGAATTTCTTGCAGGAAAGATTGATTGTGTTACAGCAGAGCAGTATTATGTGGAAGCCAACAATGTACACCTGGAAAGGCAAGTAGGAAGCAGGTGCTACGTTACAAGTTGTAACGCAGGTAAAAATTTTAAAACGTGCTTTGATCGAGTTTCTTCAAGAGCAGCGTTATATCAAGCCTCTAAATTTTTTAGAATCGACATGCTTAAAAAAACTAACCAGCAATCGTGAACTTATAATGATTTTAGAGGGCATACTTTTTGATAGAGTATATGCTGATTTAATGATGCTAGTAAAGAGTGCAGGTCTAAAGAAGACTGCCCTTACTATGACTGTGCATTATGAAGAGCTACTAGACTGGCTACAAAGGTGCGTGTACAATCCTGCATTGTTTCTAGATAGAAAACAGGCTGTATTCACAAGTGAAGAAAAGCTTTATTCAAGTGACAAAAACTTAAATCATCGACTAAAGAAAAACTACCAATATGTGCATGAAATGCTTTATTCTGAAAGTGAATGTGCTGACTATGCATCTCAGTTTTCTTCATTAATTAGTCAGGTATGTACAGCAATGAGTGAAAAGCTAAAAAGTTACTGGCAAGATTATTTACCTGGTGGTCGGTATCATGATGCTGATGTTAATACCCAAGTTGTTTTGTCCCTCATAACGATCAAACTGAAGGTGTTTTTGGTTCGAATGACTGGCTTGATCGAATTTTACCAAATATGGCTCAAGCAACGAGATCTACCATGATTGAATTCACATAATAAGACACTGGAATGGTTAAAAAATCAGGGTGAGGAGCAAAAGCAGTGTCTTATTAAGCTGGCTCAACAGCGCTTGTTTCTGAACAAGCAAAGCACGATGTACATCAGCTAAGAAACGACAAGTTGCTACATAGAGCTAAACTTGTAGAGAAAGGGAAAAGAAAGGCTGAGAAAATTCAATTAGCCGTTGAAGCCTTAAAGAATGAAGCTGTTATTGTCCAATCTGAGATACTTCAGGAGAAAAGGGAGGCTATTTTTGGCCTTAGTCTTCCAGTTAAAATCGAAGAAGCGGAAGCGAAATATTTGATAAAGCAACAGGTGGATATTAGAAGCAAAGTTTATAATCAAAAAGTTCGAATTTCACTAACGGAAAAAGGAAAGCTTAAAACGATTGATACTCTTTTAAAAGAGCTCTTCCATATTATTCAAACACATCCAATCGAATCACGTAAAGAAATTGAAAAGCCCCAACATCAGCAACTTCACCGTGTTTTCAATACACCTTCACTTCTAATTGGCTGTAAAATTAAGCACCAATTTGAAGATCAAGATGATCTAGAATGCACCTGCAAAACGTTACCTATTACGGATTCCCAAAGCCCTGAAAAAACCTTTTTCTTCTTCTTCACGCACCTAGCAATTTTTTTAGGGCACTAAAATTAGTTTGGCACACACCAAAAAAAGCGCCTGAATCTGCCTTTGGATAGTCTCAAAAACAAAGTACCCATGCACTAAACACAGCAAGGAGAACGCCTTCAATCTGCCATTTAAAAAAAAAACGTGTGCACGTAAAGGGGTGTAGTTTAAGTAATTAATTAACTAAATTTTAATAAATACATTAGTACTGTTTTACTGTTTTATAAAAAAAGTATTGGAAACAAGATAGATAAAAATTTTCTTCAAAAAAAAAAAAGAAAGAACCGTAATTGTACCTATCATAGATTAGCAAAATAAATATATATAACATATAGTGATATGTATTATATTATATTATTATTATTGTAATATAATATTATACAAAAGGCTAAACAAAACCACACCCAGATTGGATACAACTACAGTACTGGACAAAAAAAAGTTCACGTCACGTAGTACGGAACGGTGCATAGTACAGAACGGACACGCCCGTATTTGAATTGTTTCACGTTCGTTTCGTGCTAGCTCAGCAAACGTAGAACGTGTCTCCATTGTTTTTGTCTGCCTCTAGGCGCGTTGGTACTGTTCAGGCTCTACAACGGCAAGAATTATTCTAAAGGAAAGGGATAGGCATAAGAAAAATGTAAGTCATGTAGTGAACGTGTAAGAAATTTACAGTTTACACTGGTAACGCCCTTGTCAGTTTCGTTTTCGAGCATTAGATTTTATTTTTCAGCCTCTGTAGGCGCTGTACTTATCTCTAAAGGGCTGAAGTATTCTAGAGAAAAGTGATAGGCATTGTTGACGTAAGTGATGTCGTCTGTAGTGTGTGTATAGCCAAATCAATACTGTTTTGTGAACGCCTTTGTCAGTTTTTATTTATATTACACAGGTTGTTGAACCATCACCGTACGATCTCTACTCTCCAGTTTCACAGTTCAGTCGAGTTTTCACAGGCTATTGTATTTTGTATAGTGTTGTAATAATATAATGTCATATTTATTATCTGAAAAAAAAGTCTTTATTTTTAATTTGAAAATTAATTTAATAATGCACGAATTATTATACATAATTATTATAACTAATTTTGGAGGGATTTCGATCATAAAGAAGCGGCTGCACTGTACTTGCAACTCTGGACCTTCATTTCTCCTGAATCCTGATCTTCTCTGGTTATTTAAGATGGTGTATTCCGGTTACTGCAACGGGCCAACAATTCATACATTGTTGAGAGAGGAGGGGCTGCAGTGTAGCAGACGTGGAATTCACCAATTCCTTGAGCACTTCGAGAAGTTCGGGTTAGCAAGGCAACTGGGATCTGGTAGGAGGACGAAGATTAGCACTGAAATCATGCGAATGGTGGAAGAGCAAATGAGGAGAGACTACAGCCTGCCAACTGCACTCGCTCTTGGTAGAGAAAGGCTTCTCCATTTCAATGAGAACGGTTCTTTGTTGCAGAACAGCACTGGGGTGGACTTTTCGTGGGAGCGTGTATTGCCAGTTGATCTGCGATGTAAACAAGAGGTATGATTGGGCGGTTGCTTACCAGGACAACTCCTTTGATGAGGTGATTTATACGGACGAGTGCAGCATTTAGCTAGAAACCCATGAGAGGTTTTGCTGCAGGAAGCAGGGAAAGGCTCCAAGACCAAAACCCAAGCCCAAACATCCTTTGAAAGAGGCAGGTATCAGTAAGCGAGGGGCAACTGGTATTTGTATTTTTGAAGGTATTATGGACAAGAGCCTTTATTTGGATATTTTGGACAAAACCCTGCTTCCGTTTGTGGATAGGGTGTATGGACGAGAGGGTCATAAGCTTATGCAGACAACGACCCTAAGCATACCTTGATTGCAGCCCAGGAATGGCTCAAAGAGAACCGGATCAATTGGTGGCGTACTCCTGCGGAGTCTCCTGATATGAATCCAATTGAGAACCTTTCGCAGGAGTACATCAGAAGAGAGAAGAAGCCAAGGACTTATTAAGGAATTTTGGGCAACGATACATGTAGAGAAATGTAGGAAATACATAGGACATTTACGTAAGGTAATTCCTAAGGTGATTGAAATGAAAGGTGCTGCTACTGGGTACTAGCGTTGAATTCCCTGTCCAACTCTTTTTTTTTCCTTTCTTCAAAGCCATCCATTATAACTGAAGTGACAATCCATTGTTATAGGTGTAGACTCTATATAGATGTTGTATAATAGTCAAGCATCATGACAAGGTGCGGTAATCATAATATAGTCTACTGGTGCAATTACACTTACATAATGATCGTATCTTTTTAGTATAGGTGTAGTGTATCTCAACTCACAAAATTTATTAAGCTGGACAATTTCAGCAGAATGTAGGTTTGTTTGTGTTAAATAGCAATGACTCATCTTTTTTTATTTACAAAGAAGAATCCTAATATAAGTGATAAGTTGATAACAGGGTGGGGCTTTACTAATCAATTATCATAGCATTCTTTTTCTCCTCTTCATGTCGTAGTCGTTTACAGGCCTGTCCAATTCCCTCACTACAATCCTTCCATAGTTTTTCAAAGTCAGCTACGTTTGCCCAATGAACAACTTGCTGCTTCAAAGTGTTTAGTTCAGTATGTGGGAGAGCAGGAAATTCCCCATGTCCAGCAACAGTGCACTTCATAAGTACAGCATCCCCAAAATAAGCCTCCTTAGTAGCCAGTTGGCTGACCTTGGATTCTGTTTGCAACTTGGAGTACCTGTTGACTGTTATCGATGGCCTTACTAAACTAGTTGTATCAATCTCTTGCGACAGCAAACTGTTATCTTAGTTTTTTTATAGGCAAGCACTTCGGTGCAAGAGATTTACTTGACGGCTTAGTATCAGGACTCCTTGATGTGGTGCTGGAGGGGCGGGCAGAGGTTGGGCAAGTGGGCAAGGCAAGGTGGAGCCACAGGGAAATAGTGGGGCGGGTAAGTTGTGGGTTCGCCAAGATAATGTAGGGGGGTAGTGAGTGTATTTCCCTTCTTTTTTAAGTTTCGTTACTCGCACCTGCAGTTCTGCTATCAGTTGTTTCACTTCTTTTTCCAGCTCCTGCACAGCAGTAAGAATGGGTCTACAAGTACACGTAGTGGTAAAAATATAATTTTATTAACAGCTCAGTAAAAAACAATAATAATTATTATAGAACTGTAAATCAAAGTACCTGAGTTCTTTTACTATTGTCAAAGAGTTCAGACAAGTCAGCATCAGAGTCTGTGTAAGGAGGAGATAGTTTTATAATACCAGCTAATATTGTATACATGTACTCTACATGTACCTGAAATAGTAACCTCCACCTTCTTACTGTTAACTTCACTAGAGTCCATAGGAAATTCATGATCTAAATCTGCATAACATTTACATTGCTGGTAAAATATTTTTCAAAATTTGATGTACTAAAGTTTCTACTGACCTGGAACAGGTTCTGATAATACCAGTCCTAAATAAAGAAAGGATTAATTGAGTGTTTGTATTTGAACATTTCTGTTAATTGACAGACCTTGACTAGGTTCGAAGCTGGTTTTAGTATCATGAGACAGCAGCATGTCAGTTATTTCTAGAATTGCTCCTGGTGTCTTTTTCGCTCCGCTTTTTCTTTTTCCTTTTTTATTTTCATCGCTTTTCATTTCTTTTTTCTTTTCTGTATACTTTCTTTACGTTTCTTTCCTTTATTTTGTTGACTTTTCTCTATGGATCATAGTACAGTCAGTACATAACAATAGTACAAAGTCAGTACTTGTCATTATCACAATACATGTACATGTACATTGTTTGCACAATAATGTACTGTTAACATGTTTGTTATATACATGCATGTATTATGAACATGTACAGTACTATGATAAGAATTACATTCTCTACTGTACTTGTAATTTCTAATTGGATTTTATTGCTTGTGGAAAATTATGATGAACCCTTATTACCGTGAACGCAATACACAATATCAGTATCATTTACATGTATATCAATAAATATGCGATGACATACATGTAGTTGTGCAAACCCTTGTGTATCTTCTGTAGGCCTACTTATTCCTTCCTCAAGTCACTCTGTAATTAAATAAACCAAGACTATCCAATATTACTTCATTGCGAATGTAGCTGAATGGTTGCTAGTATACTGGGATGTTGACATTTACTGACAATTATTTTCATAGAATGCATTAACATAACGATTAACACAATGATGTATATTCGTGCTGAGTTATGATCATTGGTTGCTAGGAACTAGGAAAGAAATAGACATTAAAGAGAAGGAATTTGTCGTACCTGATGAAGCAATCGGCATCGACCTTAGCAGTTTCTCTGAGCACACTTCGTAGCATACTTGAAACCTGAGAAGACTAGGGAAGACGGGAAACACAAAGTCGACTCGGGAGACGGGAAACACAAAGACTCGGGAGACAGAAAATACAAAGACTCGGGAGATGGGAAACACAAAGAAGACTCGGGAGACGGGAAACACCAAGAAGAGACGGGAAACACCAAGAAGACTCGGTAGCGGGACAGCAGCAAGAAGACAGACGGATCCTCGAAGGGAACAGGAGATCGACACTCGACAGCAGCAGCACTCCTCTAAACGCCGTTCGCATGTGTGATTGTCGTAACGTATTATGTCATTGGAAGGCGTGGTGCTAGTGGTTACGTTTCGTTTTAGAATTGTTTCGTAATTGTACTACGCACCGTTTCGTACAACGCGACATGAACCTTTTTTTGTCCGGTACTGTCACTCGAACCAACTACTCTCAAACTCGAAGACGATGAACTTAACCATCTTTGAGAGGGGTAAGAGAAGATAAATTTCAATAGCGCTTCTTGGATTTAGTTGCACGAAAAAAAAGATACAAAATAAAATTTGAATGACAACAAAAGGCAAGTTACAGCTATGCAAAACTATATAAAAATAAATTGAATGCCTTCAAAGGCACTTACCCGATGACACAGTCTTCAAATGTTCCGCTATAAAATATTCGCCATTTTACCACCACTTCGGGTGTGCGTTAACTAGAATAGCTCACGTGAATACTACAGATATGTAATGTGCATAATTACATAATAATAGATATAATTATAATTATGATGCTTTTATCTGCAGTCATTACACGAATTAACCAACCACGCCTAGGTGTGGCTAGATCAAAAATGATGCATACGAGCATTCTTTGCAGCATCCAGTACAGAAATTCTTGCATAGCACCTCTGCAGATGTTATTTAGGTGAGTTTATTAATTTATAATACAATAATATGGTTATATAATTATATTTTTTAAATCAATCAGACATATACATGCATTGTAACTTGATGAAGTAATGATTCTTCAATTTTTTGTACAATTCAGAATCAGCAGGCGGTACCTTCTCGTGCTTTTTGTAACATTTGTGATATATTTCACTGGACACTGCTACCTTTTCTGCCAGTACATATTAGATTGCACATTAGCTAAGGCATCTTTATACCCTTTGTATTGAGATGAACTAATTTTACCGTTCTTACATATAGGTGTAAGGTTAAAATGTATTCATCGTATTTTATACAATCACTTATCACTAATGCAACTGTTTTGCATGTGCACATGTGCTGTGGTGACTATCACCCTCTGTTTCATAGTGTATGTTCATCATTAGAGCATCCACTAAACATAGTTTTATGGCTGTTTTGGTTGATTTGTTTTTGACAGAAGTGGATTGACTACAGGTTGGTGTTAATGACGTTGGAGCACCAACTGGAGTTGGTGTTGTCACACACATTTGATTTTGGGGACATGTCCTGTATAGTTTAACTGAGGTAGATACGTGTGCCACTATTATTCTATTATTCTTAGTTGTATCCTCATGTACATTTATGCTGCGATTTGCTTCATCTTCCTGACTTCAAAAGTGAAAACCATTTTCTTCAGAAAAAAATATTCTTTATTGGATGACACACGTCTCCATTGTCATCAAACTAATGACATCTTTAATTGGTATAGAAACATTGTTTTCTATAATAAACTGCCAATTTTTATGCCATAAAGATTTAATTGAGGCAGAACGAAAATGTTTTAAAGACGGACCTTCAACCCTCAAGTCGGGGTCACTGTCATTGTCACGAAATATATAACAATCAGGAGTGTCATCCAACCATACTTTTGGAAGAACTAAAAATGTACTAATACGAGTCAAACGTGCTTGCCAACTATGTTTTCTTGACTCAACAAACCAGTGTAGTCCCCGTATAGATTGGTGCTTTAGAAGTTGAACACGTGTTTCAGTGGTATGATAAATACCTGACATTGTACCTTTAATGTCCTTTGCTTGTATTCCGAGCAATATTGCCATTTTCAGGCTGCCTATTTGTTTTAAGTTAAGCAATGTGCTTAGACTGTTGAAACTGGTTTTCTGTGTTCACAGATCTCAAGCAAAGTATCTCATACTGAATAGGAGCATGTACAACTAATGAATGCAAATATAACCCAAACCACTTTTCATAATTTACTTCTTTTGGTTTATCAATTAGTATCTTACTCAATTCATGGTGTAACCATGTGCAGTTATACAGCTGTAAAATTGTTTTGGGCATTCTTTTATAGTCAGACATTCGGTTATTTCTGCTGTCATACTTAAAAGCATTTTAATATCATTATTGCTCGCGAAAGCTTGTATACCTCTATGAGGGCAGTACGACGATCAGAGCCTGAGTAGCCATTTAGTTTTTTTAAAAAGCTGTAAAAGATTCGATACTCACGCTTTACTTTCATCCATGTGGCAATTCAGTCAATAAATTAATCAAGTGACCTTTTAAATCATGAAGGGGTTCTAAATCTAATATGACCTAAGCTTTACTTCCTGTTTGGAGGTGTGGTCACGCGTCATGCCGTAAGGGGAACTCAATGTTTCAATGTGTGGTAGCTGTTTACACAGCCTCAGTGCATGCTGCAAATGAGCTGAGACATGACGGGGGCATTATGCAGCTTGTTTGCTACTATTGGTATATCCGCTAACCGAAAAATGAGAGAGGTTGTATTTTGCAACTTTTTTGACCATCTAAGCATAGTTTGAACCCAGTAGAACATTCATGTCAAGGAGGCTGTGTCAACAGGTGCATACATTGAAACATTGAGTTCTCCTTATGACATCACGCGTGACCACACCCCCAAGGAAGTAAATTTTAAGATGGAGGATTTGCAAAAACTAATTGCACTTTGCAGTCTTGTATTGGAACTTGTGATCTTTATTTTATAGGAGCATTTCTATGCATATAAACTTTCAATTTAGCAGATCAGAAAAGGTAGGCAATTTTTAGTGCACCTTCCCTGGATGTCCTACTAAGGACAATTGATGGCAAACTTGGACAACCCTGCATAATATTATGTATATATAATCATGGTATCGATTTTTTTTTAATACCCAGACTTCGATGACAAGCCTCAAACTCGCCCACTGGATCACGATCATTTGAACAAATAGATGGAATTGAACCATCCATGCAGGTTCCATGGCGAGATACCTCCCTGCAATGCCAGTGTGAAAGGCGAATTGGACCCCCAGTGGATATGGTCCCCCCAGATTAAAATTGCTAGCGGGTTTGGACCAACATCAGCAAATTAGTTCCCCCCCCCATGGTACCGTGCTTGCACTTGATCATGATACGTTTTTACTTGATGTACTAAAGTCAATTCACGTTAAGTTGAGGATTTGCTCATTAGATATTCATCTAAAATTCATTAATTATCGTTATTCACCGCCCACGCACTTCCGTACTTAATCCATTATGAATGATAAAATTGTTGCGCAATAATTTCCAATGAATACTAATGAGCAAATCCTCAACTCAACTTGAACGTACTATAGTAACTACTTAGAGTAACTTGTGACTATACTGGCTTTGGTTCCGTACTTGTCACACGCCATTTGAACAGTCTGTTTTACTGTAGGGTTTTATTAATACCGTACTTTGATGGATTCGGAGTTGGAAAACCAATATCATAACTTGCCACTGGAGCATGATCATTTGAACAAATAAGTATAGACAGTCCACTATAGATACTAGATCTATGGGTAGTCTATATAGTTTAAGTATTTTGGGTGGGCATAGCAATGCATCATGTATGGGTAGACTACAAATATCTATGATCTATAGAACTGGGCCTTGGGTCAGGTATTTTGGTTGGTGGGTGGGGCTAAGTGCATAGCATAGAAATTGTAAGTCTAGTCATAGTCGAGTCGCCTACTTAGAAATTGTACAGGCAATGTGTACACGCATACGAGTTGATGAGAATACTAAACTGCTAGCTGTAGTCCCTATAATTAAGAAATTTCCCTGAGACCATTGGAACAAATTCAAGTTGTCTATACAGTCTAAACGGACGACAAGACAGTAAACATGACGAGGACCAGATCAGCGGTTCTGGAACAAATACGCTAACATCAGCTGATTCGTCACTGATGTGCTAGCGAATTTGGTCTGACGGAACAGTTATGCTAGCAAATTTGGTCCACCCAGACCCAAAACGAGGGGGGGGAACAAATTTTTTGTGACACCGGCTCCCTCAACTTGAGAAATCACAAATGAGATTATAATTATTGGTAAATTACAGGACCAGCATGTGTTCTTTTCAAGCACTTCATTGGCACTATTTGGGCCTTCTGAGCATGGACCATCATATCAAGCTATTACCTGTAAGATTAAACAGATTGAAGAAACAACATGACACACCAGAAAAATCCTGTAGTGATATCTTTCTACAGGAAGAGTTGTTTTACCGATATTGTAAAGGTAGTTTGTTTCAGCCAACCGATAAAATAGAGATGAACTGACAAAATAACTACTACAGAATTAGCTGCTATGATGTACGCATCCACTAGGAACGCCAACGAACGTTTAAAGTGGCGGGATGAAAAACTCGCCTGTCAGAAGGATCAGCTGGATACTCGAAAGAGTCAGATTGAATTCGATCAAGGAAAGTTGAGCACTGTTGAAAGTCATTTGTTAAAGGTTAAAAGCAAATTTGGAAAATCACCGAGTGGAAGCGAAAAGTTGAAAAGTATCGATACTAATAAGTCTTAGCACTAAAGGAACAGCTTCAGTATAGACAACTTAGAGTTGAAGGACAGTATCAAGTCCCTGTTGTCTGAAGGAGTTGTAACGTTTGAGGGAGGAAAGTACACTGACGACATGAGATTATGTATATATGAACTTCATGTGGATGTGGCTCCCATAATTTGATGTGTCTTCAGATGGATTGGCTTGCCAAATGATTGTAGAGGCACATACATCAGCTAAAGCACTGTTAGGGGTAAAGCTCATAGAAGCACTCTACAAATATGGTGTACATTACGATACATATGATATATGTGTACTACTTCCTATCCTCATGCGGAACAACCAACGACTTACACAGTAGTCAAGGATCTGCAAGACACAATTGACACGGTTAAGGATGTTATAGACACTGTTTATCAACTTTTGGGTGAAAGTACAGTCTCTGGAAAGATTCTTTACAAACTAAAGAATACAATGTCAGATCGGCATGCTGCTGAGAAGCTATTTGCGGAATTATTGCATGATTATAGAGCAGAAGCACTTTCCATGGTTGCGGAGTTCAATGACTAGTCTGGAACAAACCAGCATGAATAACTTTTTTATATTATCTAGCTAACTGTGCCAAGAAAACTTACAGGGTTTTCTACATCTGGTACGCAGTGGTTAATTAGAAAGCCTTTTACGATCGCAACAGTGTGGAAGTTTCATATCATATTTGCGAAAAAAAGCAGGCCCTTGGCTCGTTTCGTGGGTAACCGTATTAATATCTTATACAATGCAGCAGGGATCTTTTTTTGTGGAATCATCATTCAGTTTATTGAAACTGTTCATGGAAGCAGTCTTCTTCAAGCAGTATTAACTGATTTAAAAAACCCAGTACGTACAGCGGGGTGTAGAGCTCTTGGATTAATAGACAAAGTTGTGACTAGGCCTTTGTGGAGACACATTGCAAGATCATCTATAACTTTCAATAATCAAAAGCCATCCTGCAAGTTTATTACTTATACCTACTTTGCGAATAACGAGTTGACTTTAGCGATTGCTCTTGTGCTTATACATCAAAGAAGGTGTAGAAATTGGTCTGTATGAGTACGATCTATATTTACGAAAAGGATAGTTTTACAATCTTTTACAAGAAATGTGACTGTCAGATCCTGAATCCCATTTTCCATATTTAAGGATGTCTAAACAACATAATCTAGTAACAAAGGTAAGGATTGTACACTTACATTACTCGAATAAGCATACAACCCTTGCTACATTGTAGACAATGCAGCAGTTCCTTGCGAGTTGGAATTAGCCCAGCAGAAAAACTGGCAGTCACTCTTCATTACCTGGCTACTGGCAATTCTCAGGTAAGAATTAATATGCATAAGTTCTGTTGCTATACTGGATTTTTATGTTAGGTATCATGCCATTTAATTTCCGCATGGGAAGGTCCACTGTGTGTGGAGATGTGTGAGGCAATATGGTCAACCCTACAACCTGAGTATGTTTACACACCCAAGTCAGAGGCTGAAGGAAAAGGAATCAGTCGACAGTTTGAACAGTTACCCATTGCATAAAATTGCTGGGTTTTTCTTCTATGATTAATTGCAATTGAAGATGAATAGGTGCGATAGATTGTAAGAACGTAGTAATTCAAGCACCTGATAATGCATTCTTCAATTACAAAGGCACCCACTCAATTGTTCTGATGGCTGTTTGTGATGCGCATTACAGGTTTAAATTTATACAATTTATGTATTTGTATATTTACACACATTAAAAGTATATAGGTCACTCTTGTCAATAATGGGAACGCTGGTAGACAAAGCGATGGAGCGAACTCTGCGTTTGGCCAGGTTTTAGAAAACAGTACACTCTACATTCCTGAACCATCAGTAACTACTGAAAGCTAGTAATCGGTGATGAAGCCTTCCCTCGCAAGGAGAACTTATTATGACCATTTCCTGGGCGGTACTTGTCAGGTAGTATAAGCCTTTAAGCTAAACTTATTTCTTTTTTTCCATAATATTGTAGGAAATAAGGCCATCTTTAACTATAGGCTTAGCAGGGCTAGACGAGTCATAAAGAATTCCTTCGGGATACTGGCAGCTATGGGGTGCCGTTACGGTCATAAAATGGCAAAGCGCATCCGCAGACTCGTATAAATTTATTATTATAGTCTAGGCGTGACTGGTTCGTGGCTCATTTATTCGACATTCGATCGTGATGGCAAAAGGAGGTAGTGAAGGTACTGACCTCATGGCTGACAGAAAAAAACTGATCGAGGAGGATTTTCAGAAACAAAAATGAAGAATCTATGCATTAAAAATTATGTAGACTATCATTTATTTGTATCGTTCTCCAATCTCACGTTTGCTGAGATGGAAAAAGGGATATGTTTTCTATCAGGTGCTGTACTCTCATGCATTCAAATATTTTCTTATAGAGGGTTTTGACAGAGAATGCTTATAAAGCAAAAAGGCTCATTTGGGGTGGTAAATGGCTTATTAACTTTGGGCTTGGAGTGTGAAGTATGTAGTGATGACTCCGGTTAGTACCAGTAGCAGTGAGGTAAATGTTGCTGCAGAAAATCAGCAAACCACCAGAAACTACAAGAGCAAAGCTATTGAAGTTGTTCAAGAGGAAACAGTGTATCGTTAACCCCTCTTGAACCGCTTCGTCAATGTCCTCAGGCAAGCTGACTAGTGGTACACACAATCGAAGATCTGCAGGTACAAGTAGTACTGTGACAAAGCGTAGAAAATCAATGCTTCACAATTATCGATTGCAAATGATGTAACGGTGCAGAACTGAGGAAAAAAACAAAGGGTCACCAAGTACTGATTGATAAAAATTATGTGCTGATTATCCTGTTACTCTTCTACGCAGGCAGCCTGTAGGGGTTTAATGGTATTCATTGATTCATTGCCTATATTATGATTCATGATGACGCATGCGCAACCTCATCTGGTATAAATGAGTAAACGTTTTGTTGTACGGAACGATCCGTGCGTCGATCGTCACATGATTAACGAACGATTCTTCGCGACTTACGTAACATGAAACATAAATGATGCGTGAATGGAAATCCGTGGCCGCTGGCGATTGCAGCTGGACGCTGTTCTCCTTTCTCACTTTCTGTAAAGGTGGAAACTGGGAAGACAATTTATTTCCATTAACTATGCGCCTCAGGCGCCTTTAAAGAAACTGCAACAGTGACTCGGGTTAGTTAGACTTGCTACAACGTGTACAAAATGCATTCTCTTTATGGTTCGCTGGGAAACCGATAAAACTGTGGAAGAGTTAAAATGTTACCTAACTCTAGATGTGCAATGCGCCTTCACAGAATGGACCATGAAGTGACTGTTTTTTATAAAGGTAAGTTGCAACTTATAGTTACAAAACAATTATAAAATTTTCGATTGTAGGTTGCAAAAGCAAGCTTGAGAAGCAGTATGTTAAGTCCCCATGTGGGGACAATGACACTCCTGATGGTGGTTGTATCAGTGGTGAAGGTAACTGTGGTGCAGATGGTGATGGCATGGGTAATTGGGGTGAGCCTGAGCAAGCTCCACACTAGTCGAAAGCGTACAGTGGTCCGTGGGTCGACCAAATTACGGCAATACATTGTTAATTTTTAGTAAAACTTTATAATGCGTTTATTGCAATATACGATCACGATTATTTTATTGCACTTTAAACACGTTTTTTTTTTTTTGCTAAAATAAAATGTCTGCTCCTAATGAAAAACGACCGAAAAGTGAAGCGCAAAGTACGCAATCATCCAAACGGTGTTGTGAAACTGATGAACAACGAGAGTGACGTTGAAGACAGTGTGAAACCGGAGTAGAACGACAGCGACGATTGGCTCATAGAAGTGCGAATGAAAACTTCTGATAAACGGCAAGCTAGGCTTACGTCTTCAGAGCAAGGCTAAATGCTAGAAGGGTATCAGCTCAACTCCATGGATCAGATCCTGTCATGACGTTTCATTCCAACATAACTGATCTTGTAACACAGCAATCTGTGTGTCAGACATGGCATGAGCTGCTGTCTGGCTCGGGCTGGCTGTGATCAAGACCGTGAAGTCTGTGCTATCTTTCCCATTCTTAAACAGATAGAAAACACAGCTGCACTGTGCCTAGCAATGCACTAGAGCGGCTCTGTTATACAAACTTTCCAACTATAAGAGCTACAAAGCGGTCAGTCACTGAGACATACACAGCTGCACTACTTTTTGTGCTTAACCAACCATAGAGCGTCTCTGTTGTACAAGCCTTCCAACTCCAAGACCCACGAAGCTGTCAGTCACAAGTAGATCTACTATACTGTGATCAGTACTAGATCTCGCCTGTTCATGCATTTTTTCAGCTCAAATATAGTATGATAGTATCTGACAACAGTTTCTATGTAAGAGCACATCCAAAGTCAACTATATGCTTTGCGAAGGCTTGCCCCATCATTGTTTTACAATCTTCTAGTAATGGTACTGGTAGCAATGCACCAGCAGCAGGTAGTGTTGGTAACGGTTGGGTACCGGTAATTGCGGTGATGGTGCCAGTGGTGATGGTACATGTACCAGTAGTGATGGACCTTGTGGTAATGGTACCGGTGGTGATGCAGATTCTGGTGGTAGGGGTGGTTGTACCAGAACTGGTGGTGATAGCACCATTCGTTATGGTTCTGCAACTGATGTTGATCATGGTAGTACTAGTTGTGCGGTAATGGTACTGGTGGTGATATGGTACCGGTGGTGATTGTAGTATTGCTTCTAGTAGTAGTGGCAATGGTGCTGATGGTGTTCTTCCTGGTGATGATAGTACCAATGGTTGTGTTAATAGTAATGCCACTCGAAAACCTATGGTCTCCAGCATTAGCCTCGGCTAAATAAGTTTATGTAGTCCATGTGATGATGTCACCACGCGTTTGAAGAAAAATGCAAATTTGCTTAGCAACACCCATAGCAACTATTGCTGCATTTCTTAAAAGCACGTGACAGCTATAACCGCAAGACAAAGCCATCTTGTTGTTTTTGGATAGAGCTACACAAAGACATTTCACTCGTTGATTGGTCTCTTACAGCGCGAAAGTACCTTCCAGTCCAACTTCTCCGGAGAAGCAATTTAAACTAAGATGGTTTACTGTAATGGAAGTTTTCTGAAACTTGAAGACTGAAAGCTAAAGGCTTGCATATGAGTAGCTTAGCTGTTTTGTTTAGTAGCGACTGTCATTGTATTATACAGTTAGTGTTTATATAAAATCTTGTGCATCTGTAGCGGGATCAGCAATGGGCTTTCTTCCTTCTGTTCTTAAAGATGAAAGTTGACTTTAAATAGTTAAACATTTACACTAGTTATGAACTAAGTCGCTTCCGCTTTGTGGAGTATAAAAGGGGTTGGCCCAGGGCACAATATGGCGGCAAGTTTTGAAATTTCAAACAAGAAGAAATGGCGATCGTTTGTTTGAATGAACCGCTCAAAAATGACGTCGTCACAATAATGAAACGATCGCTTACAAAATTGCTCACCTGCACGTGTACTTTTTAGAAGAAAACAGAGGACGAATCGTGCAAAATCTAGGTTTATAATAATTCAATTCTATACTGTTTTATTGTAATATAAAAAAATGGAGTAGATTAAAATAAATTATACAATGTTGTCTCAGAAGAGCTTCTTGGTGCTTAAGGAAGACTGCCGATAGATTCGATGTCGAGATAACTGTCAGGGAGACACACATCGCTTCAATACAGCTATGGCCGCCGATCGGACACCGTTACTCCTCAGCACACTTCTCTTGTAGAACGATGAAGCTTTCACTCTATGGCTCTGCAAACTCGAAGAAACACTGGCAACCACAGAAGTATCGCTTGGGAAGTGCCGTCTTTGTCTGAGAACTTGAGAAGGGCTAACAATGGCGTCTTGGCTTGGCTTACTCGTCTTTGATTGCCTCTAGAACTGAAACAAGATGTCTTGGAACCACATGGCTGATATATAAAAACATAGTAATGTTAATTTTAAACTGTGTGGCATTGAATAATGCTGACTACAAAAGACTTCTTTTGGAGAAAAAAAAGTGTGGCCATGACACTAGTTATTAAAAGTGCCTAGGTCATGCCCTTTTGTACTCAGCCTTCACGTTTAAGCTGTGATGAAGAGTTGGCTGGTATGATTTGCATGTGGTGGTTCTGTAGCACAGATTTCAGCCGTTCCACTCTTTCTCATGTTATTGTAACCATCGTATTAAAGGAAGCATGGAGAGACTTGGCCCCCATGTACCCACTCCATCTTCTCAACCATGGGTCCTCAAGCATGTGCATTTTGAAGAGCACAGTAGCTTGTAGGAATTAGAGGGTCAAGAAGTACGTTAAAATAATGAGCAATGTAAGGACAGCCTAGATGTATGGGTCTACCTAGAAGATGGCATAAATTCAAAAAATATTTTTAAAATTTTTTCAAACTTTTCTGCTAGTATCTTGGCCAATGAAGTATCATTTAGTGAGGTGACTTGATCCACAGTACTTCCACAAATGATTTCTATACTCTTGGGCTATAAAAACGATATATGAATACAATTCACCAAAACTAACATCACTTGAGCTTCATGTACAGGGTTTCCAATAAATGTTCCACCACTCGAAAACCTATGGTTTCCAGCATAAGCCTCGGCTAAGTAAGTACACGGGTGTTTATTTCATTAAATGTAGTCCATGTGATGATGTCTAAAGAAAAATGCAAATAATATGCCTGCCTTTTAATTAAAGATAACGCCTTGTCCAGGGACTTAACAATGACACCTTCACTCCTTTCAAAGCTAACTGTTGTTTCCTCTTGTTTAATGACTGATTCCTACCTTTAGAATTTTTATTAAATATATATACATGTGCTGACGTGTATTATTTGTATTAACTTACAAGTACAGCATAATTAGATTTAATGCGGTATGTAGTAAGCCGCACTTTACTGTTTTCAGGGTTGGAGATATTGAGCATCAAAGAGACCAGGATTTGCTGTGCTTGATCTATCTCATTTTTGTCTATTCTTCTGTCTGGCGTATAGATAAAAAATGGTAAAAAAATAATTTGTTTTACAGGAGGAAGGTTCTTGTGTAAAAAAACTAGCATATCTATGGTTTAAGGCTTGCTCTTTTTTTAATAATAATATTTCCAGCAACAGAGAATATTCTCTCTGATGGAACATGGAACAGATGTTGCTGAAACAGCTTCCTGGCCAAAAGTGAATGAGTAGAGAATCGTTCTTCAGTCTTTCTCCACCATTCTAATAGATTGAGTCATGGTTAAGGATTGGCTCTTGGATAGAACGACCCATTTCATCTTTCGTTGTCAATGATGCAGAATTTCCTGAGTCTAGTCCCAACAAGAAATCCATTGCACTACCCTTTGTCTTTTTAGCAGGGCCACATCTATCCGGCATAATTCTGCTTGTTCTATTACTTCATCATACGTAATATTCCTCCGCTCTTCGGTTAAGAAAGTTTACTTGGAATGCCTTGGGTCTATAGCAGCACATAAAACAGGTAAGCACTTCGCTGTCTCCAAGTCATTTGGCTTGAACTTGTTTTTCAACTGATTTGAAACATTTCGTTTGATTTGAGGTAGATCAGATTCTTCCACTACCAAATGCTTTTGTGAGTAAGCCCTTAATATGCTGTTTTCTCAAGGGTAGTTGGTTGCGCACGTATTGGTTGATTAATCACTTCTTGACTAATGAAGCTGCAGATTTCGTAATAGGTACTTCGGGCTCTAAAAAGTTTAGTAGTCTTTTGAATCCGGCTCCTTCAACGATGTTTATAGAACGAAGATCTCGTGCTACTATCTCAGCAATCAGGTGTGTTGTTAGGTTTGCTCACTCAGTAGAACATCCCTTTCTTTTAAGGAATGGCTAGATAGTAGGTTGGCTTTTCGTTCTTTCCGACAATAGCGAAGCGTATTCTTTCTTATGGTGTCTTACTAGGTGATTTGTCATACACATTGTACCCCCGTGGTATGCCAAGGTAGTTCCGGGTGTAGGACACAGCTTGCAATTGCCATTTATTTCAAAAAACTTCCAAACAACGCTTCGAGTAGGATGAGAACTAGAACAAGACGAATCCATCTACGCTTCCTTGGGCTTAATTGAACACATGAATGCTCACGTGGGTACAGTTAATTTAAAGTGGGTGTAACTGAATATTTGCTTAGAAAAATTATTTGCACAACAAATAGCTATAAAGAATCGAATATTTGAATAGTGTACTATTCGTTTCAGCTCTAATGTACAAACATGTATCATATATTCCAGTTTACATGTACATAGTACTTGCTTTACCTTGTCATGAAAAGTAGCTTTCTCCAAGGAATCCGAAGGTCCGATTTCATGGCTACCCTTCTCCAGGTGGAATGGATATGGTGAAGTTGGCTGCTTCGCTCTCGCTCTTCTTTCGGTATTACTTTAAGTTCGACTGTTAACTGACTGTCACAATTACCCAAGCTCAGTTTTTTTATATACCAATCATTGTGTCAGTCCGTCATCATTTGGTTTGGCGTGAAGCCTCACCAGACTATACATCTGAGTGTGGTACCTTAATAAACCTAATGGGCTACAAGGAGAAATCATTGGGAGTTGTATATTTATAAGTTTATCTTTAGTACATATATGTGAGTGTAATGATTAATTGCTCTATCGTTGGTAGGGTCAGCACAGAATTTTCACCTTGAGCAGCCAGTCTGGATACTACATTGGCAGCTGCTGTTTTCTCAAGGGTAGGTAGATTAATCACTTCTTGACTAATGAAGCTGAGGCCACCATGACTACTACAGGGCTTGTTAGCATCACATCTCTACCACACTCATTACACCTGACAATCATTCGACAGAGTACCTTCTCAACTATGGATGATATCTTTGTGATGGTTTTTAATACTTAATTCATGCTGGCGAGAACAACCAGGACAGAGAGGATGATCACGGGGAAGTGAGTTGTAGCATTGAGAACAAGCAATTGATTTTGCAAGGCTGTATCTCAACAGGATGAATAGCAAAGGCATTACAGAGCACACATTTATAGTCATCCATATACGAATCACGCATGCGAAAAGGGGTAAGGGGGAATCAATGTGGTTTATGTGTACTATTACTTTGTCTCCCAGTATGTTTCTTCCGTTTCGGTCGCCCGCCTTGGCGTCGTACATCACAAGCATCACAGCACAGCTTATTACGTGCTTACCATTCAATGGTAATTCGTCGAGTGTTTGGACGTGTGTACTGTGTATTAGATGTGAGAAAACAGCTGCTACAGAAGGATGAATCAATGGATCATCAGACTTGCTACCTACTCCAAACACTTCAACTACTTGACTGTATTCCTTTGTGGTAACTTTCAGAGGTTTGCTACATACTCTACAGTGGTTAGCAAGATATCTTGGTGCCTTTTCATACTCTACAGTGGTTAGCAAGATACTCTTGGTGCCTTTTCATTCCTTCCAGCTGGCTGCTAATATACCCATGTTTAAATTGTTAATTCCAAGCAAAAAAAAAAGTAATTGGTATCATTAAATCACCTATTGTCCCCCAGTTTAATATTGGGATAATAAATAAACACGTCAAACCATGGCTAAAACAACTTCTAGCTTGCAGCTGCGTGCTTCACTGTAGTGCACAATCCGGATGCGCAGCATAGTTTAGTTGTTGCGAACGGGGTTAATTAGTAAGGGGTGTGTGTTGTTTTTAGCTATAAGTGTTTGCTATGAACTTGCTGCAGGAAATAGATTATCACACGGTGCCATTTTAATAAATAAAAATTAACCCTTCTAATTATCAATTACGTCGACGTAATAAACACCTGTTTATAATACTGTTGATACTCGCAATTGTATGTTCCTGGTGGTAATAGTTCGGTGGAAAGCCAATAACTCCTGGTCGGCAGCGTAAGCCTAAGAAAGCCATGAACCTCACAGAACTTAACAAAGAAACCTAAACCAAAAGGGAGGTAATTTGGACCAAACCACGTGACAGCAGATAAAGCTTAAGGTATAGTGGCGTAAAGTGCATCACAATTGAGTTGTACATACTACACATGCTATGTACATGTATTTTGAATTAGAATATTAATTTTTAACAAAACTTATTGAAAGAGGTATTAAAAGATAATTAAATGTTACTACATGTACATGTACATACATGTATACTACAGTACATGTATAATGTGTGAAACAAGTGTTTTTTTGTACACTGCCCTTAGCTGTCACTGTGACAGTGTCCCTGTAAAGGCCGATTCACACTACAAACGTAACAAAACGTAACGTTAACCGAAACGAAAGGGAATACACGAGAAGAGTACGAATCGTTACCATAACGTAGTAAATAGAAAAAATTTCTACTCACTGGTCACGTTAACGATTTGTACTCTTCTTTATGTTTTTTTACGTTTGTAGTGTGAATCAGCCTTAAGGATGACTATTGACAAAGGAGTAACACCATTAAAGTCAGCTAACAAAGCAATATGTAAGCCATCAGCAGCAACCAATTCACTTCCACTTTCGTGCTGAGTGACTCTTCATTTCTCATCTCACCATCTGATTGGCCACATATGCATTCACCTGTATTGGTTAAAGATTTCCATCATGACAGCATAGCAAGTAACTCTGGTACATATGTGACCGGCTCTACGAAAAAAGCACTTCTTATAATTTATAATGTGTTGACAAAAAATAACTCAAAAATAAAATAACGTACGATCACGGTTTTTTCGCCGTTTTAGGTACTTGAAAGCCTTCTCTATCGATTGGTATAGTTAGTTTTGTCATCAAGCACTTCCATAACCATGCAAAAGCGAGTAGAAAAA
>JAYJLX010058957.1:0-24863 GCA_036873525.1 Chalinula nematifera | reverse complement strand
CTCTACACCACAATGACACCCAGATAAAGAATAAGGGGGACTTGAAACCTGAGTGGAGTTTTAAAGGAGTGCACTTAGAGTCATTTATAATAACTTTGAATCACTGTCAGTGGCACACTAGGGTAGCTAGGGTATCAGTTTTAACTGCTATTTATTGTCCGTTACCTTCATTGCTGCATGCGTCATTTACTATAATGAATTGACCTGCTATTTATTGTACACTAAAACTGTTACATATTTTTGTATGCATAAGACATCATTATACTTAAGCCCTGTTAAATCGATATGACGCTAGCCGGATGTTACATTAATAGTCTATTCCAGTGTAAGCATAGCGTATAAAGGTCAAACTGGCCGTGCAATTTACTTAAACGCTCAGCTAACCTGATACAGATAATAAGCTAGGGTTAATATGTGTCAACTGTGGTTTGCATTTTGTTTCTACTATATTTCACTGAAATGTATATGGGATGAATAAATGCAGTGAAAGCTAGACCCCTGGAATATCACAAGGAAGGGGGAGGGAGGGATAGACAACATTAATCGTTGCTTTAGCTTACCAAGAATCTATTTAGGAAGTCAGCAAAGAATATTTGTGCCATACTATCGTTCGTGGTGACAATTCTTGTTTTTACCAGACATACAAATTTGGGAGTGTATATAATCTAGTTTGCCTTTAATTTCCCTATTGTACCCGTGGGCTTTTTTTTCATAGCCTAATTGAGCGAGCTATGTATGTAGTTTGTGTATATGTGTGTAAGTATAAGCCTGTATTTGTGTGTGTGTGTGTGTGTCTTGTGTGTGATATACACACACATACATGCAGTACAATCACCACACAAACATATATCAAGACGTGTTATGACCTTTGAATCATAATGTATGTGTATTCGAACCTTCCTCTCCTGGTATTTACTGCGTGCTACTATACTAATTAAAAATGGGTTCTGATATTAACTAACGCAGTTAAACGGCTGCAGTTTAATTATTTCGTTATTTTGAGACCAGGAGTGCTAGCGAGGGAGGTATATGATTTGTTGGTTTTTGATCCCTATGTGTACTGTTTTTGTGTATAGTTTTTTTTTTTTATGGCTGCCGATTATCTGATTGTCTTGGCTAATTATGTTACTGGGAGAAAAAGGGATTGTACTAGGGTGTTTAATTGTTTTAAGAATTTGTTCTCACCTGGTAGGTATTCTATAGTGTCCACTTTAATCTTCTTCTACCACTGTACAGTATAGAGCAAGCAAGGGCTATCATCAGATTTTTATTTACTGCACATCACATTATACCTTAAAGCCCTGCATGGCTGGGAAGGAATACGGTAGCTATTTTTTGTCACTTAATTATAACCTTTAGTTTTAGTTGATTTCAATTTGTGTGCGCAATTTTAATTGTATTTATTGTATGATTTGTTGAAAGATCATACATCACCAATCTCTTTTCTATACAGCCCGCCCCTCCCCCTTTCTCCCCTTCCTCTTGCTTATGCAGTCTCAGAGTCTATGTGTGCTTTTTAGGGAAACTTGGGGAATCCATTCTTTAGGGGACGTTTGTGGGTTGTTAGAAACAACACTGGGATGTGTGAGTATGGTTTATGGGATATGATATTGAGTGTAGTGGCTGGTGTAGTGACAACAATTAACTGTACCACTTAAACAGCTGAAAGTATTGTCCTAGTGTTGTTTTGTGTTAATAGTAACCCATCGTTAGTGGGTAATGGAGTGGATTAACATATTGGGAACAGCCAGGGCAGAGTTATGTGTGATACTTTTAAATAAAGCTAATAACTAGTGTTTGCCAGCCAAAACCATGCCATCTTCATATCCCTTTTGTGGTCACTTCTGAAGTCGTTTGGAATGTGTGCCTTTAATACATGTATAGTTAAGGGTAGTACTATACTTACTACTATTGGTCCAGTGCATAATGATCTGAGGTAATTGAGTTATAGTTGGTTATGCATCCCATAATGATTACACAACAAAACCATTGGTTTCCTTATTGCTGTATATTGAGTGTGGCTGGCATATATATATATACTGGACATTCAGTGATGTTTCATTTAATAACTTAGTTGTATGTAGCGTTTAATAACTGATAATTGTGGTATATGAACAGGTTTAACTTTAGTTTTGTTTTAATTCTCTAGGAATGTTTAAGTTTTGTAGCTGATGTCAATTTACATTACACAATTGCATGCTTCCAAAGTTTAAAGGTTGTGTTGGATTAGTTTACATTGTTCTCTTTGTGAGCTTGTGTTATACTTATATTGGTAGTTAATTACGATACTGTATAACTTGAGGCTGGCCATTCCAGGATAAATTTACGAGTCTAAAAGATGCAAATTAGTTTTAAATAAACCAATATTAATGTATGGTATCCTCAGGCTAGTTGCTGTATGATTATAATTGATTTTTCTCTATATCTCCATAGATTTTTGAACAACAATAATATAACTGAATTAAGGGGCAGTCCATTCAGCAAACTGTCACACCTTGACTCGCTGTAAGTTCAATAAGTTCAAATTCAATAATGTATAATTATACTATACTATATTACAGCAGTCTTAATGTATTGCTTTGCTAGTACTGTTATTTTGCTGAGTCGTGTATATTCGTAGTTCAGCTTTTCCTAGAAAATTAATTATACCTTATGTCTATGTATGTATGTATGTATGTATGTATGTATGTATGTATGTATGTATGTATGTATATGTGCGTGTGTTTTTTTTTTTTACTATACATTCAGTACTACATGGAATTGCTCGCTTTATGTCTGAAAAATAAAAAGAACTACTTGTAATTCCATATATGGAAGAGAAACTACTTGTTGTCTGTCAGTGTACAATCAGTTGGCTAGTGTCACCATTGCCTATCCTACTGTATAATATTATAGTGTGGGTTGGGGTGGGTGGGTGTGTGTGTGTGATGTGTATATTGTGTTGTTGTGTCTTGTGATTGAATAACAGAATCTCTCAATTCTTTCCCCTTCCATTTCTAGTGTATTATTTGATGTTCGTGCATGCATGCATGCATGGTTTTATTGAGGTTATGATTTTATAACTACATAACAGCAAAGTCCCTTAGTTGTTTCACGTACGTGTTTCTTTGTAAGAAATCATATCATTGAGATATGTGACACTTACAAAATATTGGGAAGCAAAATCTATGTTAAAAGAAAAACACATACCAACTGTTAGAGTGGAGGGAGGAGGGGGGGAGGGGGGAAGGGGAGGAAGTTTAATTATACGACTGACTGCTATGTCATGCATGGCCATGATGGGCTGGCAACAGGTCTCATTTAGTGCAGGTAGTGTTGTGGCTAGCTATGCCTATATAACTATGGGATGTGCTGATTCATCTACTAATGTAATATATGATATCCCATATTATAGGGAAACATAATATTATGTATGAAATGATCCATATCTCTGGCTAGTGATGTAGTATAGTTGTACGTGTCTGCTATGTACATGTGATTGATTACTTTTGATAAAATTAATGTGTTTTTTTTATGTTCTGTGTTTTAGTGTAATAGTTGCGATGTTTACTTGTTTCGTTTTGTAGGTTTTTATCTGATAACGGACTGAGTTATATTGGGGATGGTATGTTTGAAGGAATGGAGCTCGGTATCCTGTAAGTTATGAATAGCAGTGTTACAGTATACACACATACATATAGTTGCAATACATTATATGTGGTGTATATATTGCAATACATAGTATTTGCTGTTTGTGTATATAAGTTCACTGTGCATATGTATTATTCTATTATGATATTATATACTGTGCATAATACAATGACTACACACTTGTTGTATAGTATACTGCAGTATGTACAAGCATCTTAGCACATATATCATTGTATGTATGTATGTATGTATGTATGTATATATGTATGTATGTATGTATGTGTGAATCCAGCAAACTGCTGTTTGCCCACAACACTGATGGGGATGGTTTCTTTTGTATCAGTACTAACTGTTGTTTCATTGATTATGTGTTCTATGTAAATTTTTTAAGAACTTTTCTTTATTTTTAGGGAGCTCAAAAGGAACCATCTAACCAACGAATCCTTCGGCAATCTTGCATTTAATAAGCTAAACGTCCATACCCTCGATCTGTCTTATAACCATCTTTCTGAGCCACCTAAACCTCTAAACCGTACAACATCAATCAATTCTTTGTAAGTCATCACAAAAACACGAGTACATGTATGTATGTATGTATGTATGGAGGGGAGGAGGAGGTACTGGTATGGGTACCAGAATGGTGCCTGTTTTCATTTTAAAATTTTCTTTGTAGATATTTGCACCATAACCCGATGTTTACACTGCGAAGTGGAGCTTTTAAAGGATACGGCTCAAGCTTGTTAGAAATGTAAGTGGAATTAGCAGTTACAGTATTAAAGCCCGATTTGCAAATATGACACTCGCAAGACGTTAAATTGACACTGGAGTTGAATCCTGGTCAACTCTAATGTGAAACGAACATCGAAATGTCAAATTGCCCACGCGACGAACATTAAACTGTTCTCATATTGTAAATGGGGTTAATATTTATATTGCAACTACAATACAGGTAGTATTATGTGAAGTACTTGATTGTTACTATGTAATGTATAGCGTAATGTACATTACACTATATATAGCTGTGTGATGTACCCCAATAACCACTGCCTTATCTTCAGCAACACTTTTTTAGGAAAAAAAAACTGCTTTTTAATTTCTCTGGCCACTCGTGATGTCAAAGCATGTGTAACATTTATTAAATAATAACTACCAACAAATTTACTTTTTGTACTTTCACATATGCACATACGCAAATTGTGAAGGATGCAAAAAAAAGCTGTACTTTATGATGATTACACTGTCACTGTGTGTATATTTCTATTCTGCCAACAGAGATGTTTCTGATTGTCAGTTGGAAGATCTCGAGTCAGGTGTTTTTGATCAAGCTGTTTTTGGACGCTTGACAAACCTGTAAGTATAATGATCATGTATAGTAATTGTCACTTTTATTGGTCACACTGGTGTTTGCTACACATATTGATACAGCTGTTGATAGATCAAAGAGAATGAATGCATTGATGTGTATATACAGGGTTCCTTTTCACATAGTCTTTGTGTATATGTGTTATACTGCAGGTACATGGACAATAACAACTTCACTGTATTAAAATCAACATTTTTCAGTAAAGCACGTGTCAGGGATAAATTGTGAGTCGAAACTAAAGCAGTAAATATAATGTACATAGTTAACTATTTGCTGGCATGTGTGCTTTAATTTTAAAGCATTCTATATCACTAGCCATGCACATTTTAGATTACTATAATTGCATGTGTCAGCTGGTTGATATGATAGCTTGCGTGTATAAGCGTGCAGTCTATCCATGCACTGGACACATTAGTAGCTGTGTTTGCCATCGAATGTTCTATTGTTGACAAAACCATGTTAAATAAACAAGTAAACAAACCCAAGTAAGGAAATGGGCAGAACTGTCAATGGAATGCATTAACGCCTCACTGAAGTTAATGTGCATGCATGGTTCAGCACTGCCTTTTAACTATGCAGCAAGTCTGCATGTCTGCTACGTTCATTGACTTTGTAGTAAATACGATTATATAGCACTATATACTTAATAAGTAGGTGCTATTCAAGTCTTATACCAGCACGTGTTCCGATTGGTTTGATTTAAAGGGGGGGGCTTTTTTCAGTGTGGATTGCTGTGATTCACTTATTGAGTATTTTTATTAAGCATTTGTGTTCATTAGTTTATTTCTCTTTTATTTAGGACAATTCGATTCTCCAACATTCAGCATATTGAAAGGAATGCGTTCAAGAATTTTGGAAGGATACGTGTATTGCTTTTGGATGGAAACAATTTGAGTGATACTTTAGCGAGAAAAGCATTTAACAAACTCAGAGTTTATTTTTTGTAAGTGTAATCGATCATACTTTTAACTGAGTACTTTACATTATTTCAATGAATTGACCCAATAGGAATTTAAGTAGTTGTGGAATCAAAAAATTGACAACTAATTTTCTTCAAATGGAAATCACTGGAAGCCTGTAAGTCCAAAACGTTACGCTAATGATACATGTACGCACATCCTGGCCAGCCCCCAACTAATGTATATACTTGGCAAAAGCTTTTTATACAAACTGTTTCATGTTGAAAGTAGTTGTATCAGATCCCCCTTGAGGCAATACTGAAGCCATGTAAAACAACAGATCCAAATAAAGCAGTATAAAGAGAGAAGTCAGATTTGTAGCTCGCTTTGTGATATGGAATATTGTCTACACTAACTCACATCAAAGATCTGTAATTTAGCAGCATGCCATTTGCAAAAAAAAAATATCTTTGATTATTGATGTAATTATGATTCCTTTTTTTTACAGGGATTTAACTAACAATAGCATCACTGTGATTCATCCACAGTCTTTCAAAAACCTCAAATATGTGAAGAAGATAATCTTGTCCAATTCTAATATTGAAGAGATTAGAAAACAGCCATTCCAAGAGCTCAAGGATCTGGAAGAGCTCATGTTAAACAACAATAAATTGGACAGCAATTCAGGGAATTTTCTGGGCAAAGTACCAAGGCTGCGGCTGTTGGATATCTCTAGCAACGGGTTTCATATGTTACCGAACTTGACCGGGTTGACTTCCCTGTATGAGCTGTATGCAACTAACAATTATATTCAGTCCATCGAGTCAGGCACCTTCAACAGCACTGACATCACAACGTTGCGTTTCACTAGTAATCCGTTAGAGTCCATAGCTGAGGATGTTTTCCTACCATTGGCAAATCTGAACGAGCTAGACTTTAGTTTCACGTCACTAACAAAGCTCCCACTCATGTACAATCTAACGGAACTAAAAGATATTAACGTAATTCGAGCAAACATTACAGAACTACCAAGTGACTTTTGCTTGAATATGCCACAGATATCCTCAATTCATGCCACTTCTAACCAATTGACTGCTTTGCCTGATCTAGGAGAGTGTACATTGCTGTCCATAGCATTCTTCGATTCGAATAAGATCAAAAAAATCACAGAGAAAACCTTCAGCGGTGCAGCAAACCTAATGGGTCTCTACTTACAGAACAACGAAATAGACGAAATACATCCCAATGCATTTCAAGGCTTGAGTGAACTATCCTTCCTCAATCTAGCCTACAATCGTATCTCAACTCTCTCTTCCGGACTATTTGATGGTCTCAGCCAACTAGTAATTCTCCAATTACAGAAGAACATGATTACTTCACTTCCAACAGGCATTTTCAAAGACCTTGTAGGGCTAAACGTTCTCTATTTGTACCAAAACCGAATCAGTAGTGTGGGCAAAACTATATTCAACTCCAATATGACATGGTTAGAGAAACTAAACATTTCCGATAATCCTCAGATGAGTCATTTTCCCATTCCAAAGGACGGGTTCCCATTCCTCAGAGTCTTTGCCATGATGAACCTTCCCTTAATGCTCAATGCCCCTTCTCTGTCCGAAATACCTCGCATTCAATACATCTATGTGACCTACCCATACCACTGCTGTATATACAGGGACCATTTACCCCACGAATTAGTCATCACACGCAAGAAAGTCAAGTCCGTGTTATCTGTCAGCGAAAACCCGACACCTTATATTGAGCAATATCACGGTAATGGAACACACGCTGATTTCTCCACCTCTATTGAATCAGATGAAGTCATATGGACGATTTATCGTGTCACAGCTGAACCATTGACCCTCCCCCCTCATGTTATCCTGGGTAACCCATTTCCAGAACTACTGGACCCATACAATCCCTCAGAGCATTCAATAACCGACGAGGACATTAGGAAACTGCTACAAAGATATGTCACACATGACCACTTGAGTATTCGTATTCTACCAAACAGAAAGATTGATCTGGTTGGAATAGACGAAAACAACGAAACTAAAATATACAGTTCTCTAACGTACAAGAGCTTGAGAGAACTGTTTGATGACCTGTCAATTTTTGATAACATTACTGTCAATTGTTCTCCGCCGCCTAATGCCTTCATGCCTTGTGAGAATTTACTTGATCCTGATCCAGTGAGAGTACTCATATGGGTGGTGTGGTTCCCCATCATATTGGGTAACATTGCTGTCATTTTTGTTATAATGGCTTCCTCAGAAAGGGTGGATGTTCCCAATTTCATTCTGTGTAACCTGGCCTTGGCGGATTTTATGTTGGGTATATATTTGTCGTTTTTGGCTGTAGTGGATGTGAGAACATTCGGTGACGGCAGTTTCTATAAGTCAGCCCTTCACTGGCAACATGGGCCGGGTTGTAAAACAGCTGGGTTTATAGGTGTATTCGCTTGCGAGTTGTCTGCCTACCTGATGGTCATTTTAACCCTTGAAAGACTTCACACAATCGTGTACTCGTTCAATCGCCAAGGGTCACGAATGAAGATGCGCCAAGCAAGTATATTGGTAGTGGGTGGGTGGATATTCGCGCTGATTAGTGCCTCTCTGCCGCTGCTTGATGTAAGCTCTTACACCTTGGTTTCCGTATGCCTACCATTCCGAACCGACTACCTTCGAGACAAGATATACATTGGTGTCCTGCTTTCCCTGAGTGTGGTCGCTGCCATTGTCATTTTATTCTCGTATATCCATATTCTGATCGTCTGCTACAAGTCACCATCCAGCGAGTGCCGTGAACGTGTCATGACATCAATCAAGTTGGGGATACTGGTATTGTCTAATTTAGCGTGCTGGGTACCGTTTGGTGTATTGGGACTCGCTGCTCTTGCAGAGGAATATCTCATTAATCTGACAGTGGCTAAATACTTCATTGTCTTGGTTCTTCCTATCAATGCCTGCCTCAACCCCTTCCTTTATACCATCTCCAAGAAGACATTCTGGCAGCGGTGCCAAACAGTGTGTAAGAAAACTGATGGAAAGTTCCAGGATGGCACCTTCTCGATAAATAGATACAGACGCAACTCGCTTGTGTCTGCAGCAAGCACCACCTCCAGCTGTCCACAAGACATTGTAGACATGGACCTAGTCTATAGGAGACAGAATAGGAGAGCATCCAGTCTACAGGTGGGTACAGTACCCCATGCAATGCTGTCCATGATACAGCAGTCACTGTCACCAGCCGAGCCTTGCATGGGTAGACGAAACTCCTCTCCTGCCATATTTGGTGCCGATTGCAACACAGCTGCCGGTAGAAAAGCTAGGAGAATGCCTTCAGATCCGACACTATTGGAAGAGACAGACGGTGGTGCCTTTACTTCTTCATCTCACGTTGGCATTAGAACACAGAATGAATTCAATCGTACCAATAGCAACTGTTTGTCCGTAGTCCACGAGGAAACGTCACTGTGTGGCTTGGACAGTGAAGACACCAATCACCACAGCGGCAGCTCCGATATACAGAGCCCATTCAGGTTCTCTGAAGAACTGAAGGCTCTTCATAAAACTAACTCCGACACTAGTACACTATACAGTAGACACAGTGCCAGTGATTACGTCAGACGGAGTCTACGCTCCCAATTACCAAGCTCATATAATGGTAGTGGGCGGGGCGGTGGAATGATAGTGACGTCTATATCTGATAACGACAGTGATTGCTCGGATGCGTTCGAGGATGCACGATCATCTCCTCTACCTCTGTCGTCGCCATTCATCACCTCTCCTCATCCAACGCTGTTGTTACCGCAACACCATTCATCAGTTACTCGAAACCCCTTTGAAGAAGATACAGGGTATTGTGATTCGGAAGAAATGAACAGATTATCTTCGTGCACAGCCGATACCACTAGCAGCTGTTTCTCTGAGACCATTACCAATAGACTCCATCAGCAGCACCAATTGCAACCCGCAACTGAAATAATAAACCCTCATATTAAAAGGCCAAGTAAAGACGCAGTGGAATCTACTTGTTAATTATATTATGTCCGTTATTTTTTGTATACATAATCCATGCTTTTGTTATTTGCACCCTTTTGTCTGTTTTTCTACATGTTTAATAGTAACTTATACTTCAACCAATCTTTCTTTTTGAATTGTTGCAATTTCAATTTTTTTTTTTTCATCAAGTAAAATGTTTTTTTTTCTTTTTGGTTATTCAAAATATAATGTATTATATTATCTTATTATTATTATTGTGCTTTAAAAGATTAAATTATACTTCAATATATGTATGTACCTTTTCCTCTGGCTCCTTTATACTTTTCAATCATCTGCTATAAACCATTATTGTTTCTTTTTTTTTTCATTTGAAGATATTTATTTTATTTAAACTGAAACCATAATATACATCAGATAGTAATCAATCATTTACATGACCTTAATAAAATACGATGATGATTATACAAATACAAGTGAATAATGGCAAACAGCTATGAGGATAAAAAAAGGTTATAAAACACATTCACATGGAACCTATTTTTTTCTTGTACAATGCAACATAATCGTCCACTAGCTTACGAACCCTTTCAATGGGTACTGCTTTAGTTGCTGACTTTACCTAAATTAAGAAAAATAATTCTAATAAACATCACTATAAAATAAGGGGCAAAAAATATATTTTTTATGTAGGTGTGGCCTATTTACCAAGCAACGAATGGTGAACTAAGCATTATACACACACACACACATTACCTTTTTAATGGCACGGTGTTCAATATTGGCAAAAGCATCTGATGTAATGTTGCCTCCTAAAAAATGTAACTTTAAGTGTATCTTCACAGTGGTTATTGCTTGGTCAACATTCAATAGGTTAGAACCAACAGAGGCAGGTAGCGTCCCTAAATTAGCAGCTGGATTACTTGTAGCAACAGCAGTAGTATTATTAGTATTATCTGTTGTACTGGTAGGGGGTGGGGAAGGACTGAGGGATTGTGATGGCGGAATACCAATGGGGTGTGGTGATGAAACCGGTGGTGAATGGAAGGGAGATGAAGTGTTAATAAGTGAAGTATATGTACATATTGATTGGCCAGTGTTGGGCGATACGAAATGCTGGGAATGTTCTTGTTCCTTACTGCCAAGATGGTCAGTGATATGTAATGGCTCTGATACTACTAAATTATCTAACAATGCTAAATTGTCGCTATATTGTTTCTGGTTATCATCCACGGGAACAGCTGAAGCGTGTGCTTTCTTATCTTGAATAATGGCAGTATTGGAGAGGGGTTTCAATTCTGTACACAAACTTGGCCCAGTGTCATCACCACTACATCCATTACCAGCAGAGAATCCATTACCAGCGGAGAATCCGTTACTAGCAGAGAACCCGTTACTAGCAGAGAACCCGTTACTAGCAGAGAACCCATTACCAACGGAGAACCCATTACCAACGGAAAACCCATTACCAGCAGAGAACCCATCATTAGCAGAGAACCCATTACCAGCAGAGAACCCATTATTAGTGAAAAATTCATTACTAGCTGTGAATTTGTTATCAGCAGAGAATTCATTCTCAACAGTTGATTCATTACTGGCAAAGAAGAACTCACTATTAGCAGAGAACTGGTTATCATTGGAGAAGAACTCATTACCAACGGAGGATTCGCTACCAGCAGAGAATTCGTTACCGGAAAAGAAAAACTCATTACCAGAGGAAGATTCACTACCAGCAGTATATCCTTCACCAATGCACCTATCATTACTGTATCTGTCACCAGCGTACCTTTCACCATTGTGACTTTCACCAGTGAACCTATCACCAGCATACCTGCCACCATCATTGTATCTGCTAGTGTATTCTTTATTAGTATATTCTTCACCAGTGTACGAGTTATCAGTAAGCCTTTTCCCAGTGCGCCATTCACCAGTGCACCTGATACCAGCGTGCCTGTCACCAAAGTACCCTTCACTAGTGTATCCTTCACCAGTGTGCCCTTCACCAGTGTGCCCTTCACCAGTGTGCCCTTCACCAGTGTGCCCTTCACCAGTGTGCCTTTCATCAGTGTACCCTTCATTAGCATACCTTTCACCAGTATATCCATTATTTATGTGTCCGTCACCAATACCACAATATCCCTGGTCAGTTCCTTGATTGTTGTTAGTGTCATGTGGCAAATAATCAGCAGTGGTTGGATGGTAGTCTTCGTGACAAGAATACCACAAAGAGAAATCTAATTCCCGTTTAATAAGCTGAGGATTGCCATGGCAAGTTTCCACAAAGGAATTGAAGCCGTTAGTTGATGGATATGTGTTTATGGACAAACTATAAAATAAAATGATTCCAGTTAATGCCCTTCCACACAAATATATACATGTACCATATGGCCAGAAAAAATTTGCAATGAATTTTTCTTTGTGTAACTTTGCAAATAAAAAATACCATCACAAATTGACATTATTAATTAACACACCACTTATGCCTATACACATTTTGCATTTATGAAACTTTGCAGGAAGTCCTTACTTTAAAAGCAAATTGCAGTTATTTTTACAAAACATTTCCAGCATATGGTATATATTACAAAAATAATTCCAATTAGTGCCCCCCCCCACACAAATACTATACTCACTTGTCATGAAGCTCAGCAGTCATCATGTACTCCACCTGATGTCCTATTATGAGATAAAAAAACTATTTCATATTCTTTTAAATCAGTTACAACAGTTCTACTCTATACTGATACCTTGAGAGAAGTTGTGCTTGGGTTTTAATAAATGAATCACTGGTTCTTTCAGGAGACCAACTGTGCCTGAAAAGCTGGATTCATAACTATGGCCTTGTTCCTCTTTTACTTTGACACTATTTTGATTAAGGTTCGGTTCAAGATAGCGGTTTTGGTTCCTTCTAGTTTGGAATTTGTTGAAAAAACAGTCAGATGATTTGGACCTGTATAAGGTAAGATATATACCGTACCAGTATAATAGTTTACAAGGAAATCAAACTTCAAGGATTTTCTCGCTATCAATATTTCGTACATTTAAATCCTTTGATAATTATGTATTGTACGAGATTTGTTTGCAACTTACTTGTCTATTTTGTTCAGCAACTTCTTTGAATCGAACTCAGCGGAAAGGTTTCGAACTGTCGGGAAACGCAAATACAAACAAACAGTTGAATTCAATAATTTATCTTAAGCATAATTATCATAATAATGTACATGTATTTCTTTCAGCAACGAGGAATTCACAACTATTTCATGATTAAAATAAACTCAATATTTTGTGATATTCGTTTCATCATAAAGTATTAATAGCCAATGCTAATAATAACAATCAATACTTCCCAAAACTACAATTAATTATTTTGTGAAAAAACTGGTAATCTTTACGAGACCTTTACAAATTCAACTTTTACAAAAATCTAAATTAATTAAAGAATTTTATTATTTTTATTAACAATAAACTCCTAATAATAAAGATTACCACTTTTGCACACAATTATACAAACCACAATATAGAAACCCTTGAGTACCACAACTCACAGTGAAACTGGTGGTTGGTTTTAAAACCGCCATTATGTTGGGTAGAGGAATTTGCAGCAGCACTGTTGTTATTATTCCGATTCCCACCACCGCCGCCATTTCCACTTCTATTAGATAACCGTGGAACTTGTTTGGACTTGCCCTTCCTGTGTGAACCAGTTGGTCCTGTTCTCAACATATAGCCATCATCACCCTGATGACGAGGTGAACGACGGTGCCAATCCGTCTTTTTTTTCTTCAAGTTAGGTAACTTGCTGTTCTGTTTAATTCTAGCACTTTGCCGTTTTCGCTTGTATCGAGAAATTTTTTTGTCTCCTTGATCCTTGTTGCCTTGTTCATTAGACGAAGAAGAGAAATTGCTAACAGAAGAAAGATCGCTACAGGAGGAAACCGAGGAAGAAGAGCAAGGGGAAGCAGCTTCCTTCAATGGAGCATCATCCCTTCTAATGGGTACGATTGAGCCATCTCTATTAAACACACACTGATTAGTTCCAAGGTCTTGGAGATCTTCTTGAATTTGACCAACATAGTCGGTTGTTTGGGGCGGTCTAATAAATACAAGTGAACGAAGATTGTGTGTAATAAATAAAAGTAAAGGTAGTAAAATTATACTGAAATAATGCCATATGCTATTACTGTATGAAGGAGTATATTCAATGTACATACATACTCACGCTGAAATGGTTGGGAGGTTCAATCGCTTGGGTCTACCAAATGTAGCAGGCAATATTGAACTGGTCAAAACAGATGATGATGAAGAAAGTAATGGGCCCTTGCGATTAGAGGATGACAATGGGGCACTACGATTAGAAGAAGAAGCATTGTGATTAGAGTTTTGGTTCTTTTTGTGGCTGGAGTGTCGGGGAGGAATGGGTGTTTTGTCAGAAGTGGATGCTGTAAAGGACGGGTGAAATCGAAAGGACTTGTTTTCTCCTTGATTAAAGTCTGTAGCTATATTCTTCGATGACAATAGAGGATCATTACTACCATGTCTCGAGGATGGATGTGCTGGTATGGCAATGTTTTGACTCCGTAATCCTATAGGGTGTTTAAGTGGAGAGGATTGGTGCCGGAATAGCACCTTTTGTGCCTCTCGAAGACCGTCTCGACTATGTTCACACTTGTGGAAAGCAATAACAGCCTCTCTAAATGAGCGGTTGAATCCAGGAGTACTGGCAGCTGTTCGTGCTCTCCTCACATCTGAAACAGGTGTTAATGGTGATGGACTTACAACTGCAACTCGAGGCTTTCTCTTCCGGTTCTTAAACTTCCGTAATTTTCTCTTCTTCTTGTGGCTTGGCATTTGTACACTTTGTTTACGTTTTTTCTTTTTACGACCGCTGCTCGAAGATCCAACTGAAGGTTTATTAGCACTGGACTGAATCTGAGGAGTGATTTGAGTAGAACAAGACCCAAAATCTCCTGCTATTCTCCCATGAGCCCCTCCAATGTCTCCTCTTTTATCACTTTTTTTATCTTTTATTTTATTACAATCGTTGACCACAACTAATGGAACAGCACTGGAAGGTAGTGTAGTTTGAATAGAACGAGATGACTTAGAACCACTGTATCCAGCTGTATTCGAATCCAAGCCAGTCCGCAAGCTGGTAGTGCTTTCATCAATATCAATATATGGTTGTTCTATCTGTACAGATCCACTACCACTCTCGAGCGAGCCATCACAGTCCGAGTCTGGCACTGATAAAATGGTTTCTTCAATAATGTTTATACTTATACTAGTGTTCTCGACTCCAACGTCGATGGAACTTTCACTGGTAGTACTAGACAAACGCGCTCGTGCCGTCCGGGGCTTGAACATAATTGAAGAACTCTCGTTACTGTTTGACAACGAACCTTCTTCATCGATAAAACCACTTTGAACTCCACACGACGATGTAGAATAAGCAAGATTTTGTTCCTCATTTTCATCCATTGTATTTTCATCCATTGTCACACTGAACGTGGAGTCTTCGTTGTTGACTGGTGAGTAAGTGGAGGAATGACTGCCAAATACGATATCTTGACAGTTTAAACAGTACCAGTTACCACGAGGTATGGTCACAAGGGGAGGAGATAGACAGAACGTATGGAACCTAATGAAAGAAGAATACAACGGTTAATTAATCAGTTAACCGGATTTATTAAAGGAAAAAATACAAATGCCAAAACGCAATAAAATTATGAATCAATTAATAAATCAATTAAGGATTTTACGACTACGCTATCTGGTTTGACAGTAGTTTGGCCATTTCAGAAACGAGGAATTCACTAAATTTAGTTCATTATTAAGTGCATAATTCACTTCATCAGACAATAGTGATATCATCATTAATGGCCATCATCCAAATATTAAATACAACAGGTAGATATACCTATATACCTACATGTATCAAGCAGAAATGGGACCTTCCCCTTCCCCCCTCCCTTTCTAGATTTCAGTACTTGTACTCCAGTAACTTAAGTATATTTATTCTATATATTTTTTTTTTTAAATCGTTTTAGTAGCAGACCAATGTAGACTGACCCTTTGTCACACCCATCACAGAGCAATAGCACGTCCTCTCTCGAACTCTGATGACAAATCTAGTAATGAATCAATATTAGGTAGATACAATAGTTCACTACCATACAAACCTCACAGAACGTCAATCCCTCGGGATCCCCTAGGACATCTTCAAACCTTCGATGGGGTACAGTAATCTACAATAAATAGGAAACAGCACTTCAACTAACATAAAATAGTTACCTTATACAGTGAATTGGGACCGCCCCCTAACTATTACCAAAGGATTGATACCACGTACTTTTCTTGTTATTTTCTTACTAGTGGACTTCAGCACGAGTATCTCATTGAAACTAACTCTGTCTACTGGACAGGTGTTGACATTCTATTAGTGAACGTAGGACTGTTAATGAATTGTTTTGTATAAACACAGCAAACTAACTTTTGACCACTCAAAGATACAGTTGAAGCAAAAGAGATGGTTACAGGTGTCAGGTCTACCAAGTTCACCACAATCTGTAAAGCTGTTTAAACAAACAGGACAGGCATTAACGGGATAACGAGAATCCTCTGATGAAGAAGACTCCATTTTATCAGTCGAACATGAGCACGTGGGAAGGAACAAATTCTAATTCTAGTTCTAATTCTCTAGCTCTAGCTCTCAAGACATTATGTCACGTGACATATTAGTCGTCACCTGATAAGTAGGCGGAGCTAATGTAAAAAGGAATTGGAATTTCGTCTCAGGAATCAGGATTCAGTGACAAGTTGCTGCAATTCTTTTTTTCTTTCCCCCCTCATTTCAGTCCACTTTAAAGACGTTTGAAGAACCTTTTTCGGTTGATTACTACCAATTCCCGTGGCTATCGAGGTCTATTGTCTCCTAGCCGGAGGTTCTGGAGCGTTAGCAGACTAAAACATACCACACTAGAGTCGACTTGCTCTATTCCCTAGCTGGCGATAGCTGGTCATGTCATTTCTATTCAGGTTAGTGGAGCTATGCTATACCTTAGAATAATATGTCACAACGACTGAGTAACTGTTATTAATAAGAGAAAAATGTTATGATAGCTTATTTTTCCAAGGAAATTATAATGTTTGGAATAGTTGCTTTTATTGAGGGTTGTGTGGCTATAAATTTATCTCCCTGTTAGCTTCATTTGTTGTGTTTAGAAGTTCCTTTATATATATATTTATATATATTATATTTGGTACCTTTACAGCTATATATGTATCCTAAACGCTTATGAAGGAGGGTGACGGTCTAGTCTTCACATAATGTTGATTATGTACATTAGTTAGGAATGTTTTGTCTGCTTTAATGAATGTAATATAGCCCAATTATGTGCCTCACTTGGCCATTAAATTGACCACCATGAGTTTGAAGGGATGAGAGGGAGGGAGGGAGAGAGAGAGATAAAGAGCTGGGAAAGTGAGTGTTTCCAGCAAAATTCATACTTTTCAAATGGTAGAGTTGTGAAATGCCAGTCGATATGTTGTGTGCTGTTGACTCGTTTGTTGTTGATGTTGTGAAATATCTGTGTAACGACAGATAAAGAGAAAACTATGTTTCGTATTCAGTTTTGAAAACATTCGTCCTAAACAGAGTGAATTCATAGCCAGCTAGACAGATGGGTTAAATTGGTTAGTTTTTAAGTAATGAGTATCATTACGATACCTACTGTACATAAAGTGACATCTACATAAAGGTTTTATTATGTTACTATAGTACCTTTTGTTTGTTGATGTGTCCTATGTTACCTAATTCATAACCTCTGTTTTGTGCTTGCTTGCTTGCTTGCTTATTGTTCGGACAGTTTTTTTTTAATTATAACCAAACCTACTTTGATGTCTTGTGAAAAGTGCCAGAAGGAAAAAAGAAGTCTTTATTGGCTATTTAAGAGCTGCTTTTGATGTTTGGGTATGTTTTCTAAAATGGCTCTGTTATTTCTTGGATCACTGTAAAATACCTAGAATACCTTAAATGCAGTTGTTTCAAATTACAAATCATTAGAATCATTATACACATCATATGTTGCAATCAATTACATTCTTTTTACAAATTTGATTAGTCCAAAAAACTATGAAACTGAAATCAGACTCTTTATAGGTTTACCTATAGTTTGTATATGTCCTTTTTTTAACAGGACGTTGTTTCACTCTCCAATATTGTGCTGCAGCGTTAAGTGCAAGTTTCATTATATGTATTTCATGGAACGGTTGCTCAATGAAGTGATAACATGACACGCTATATTATTAGAATAAAATTAAATGGCTTATCACCCTTCTCTCTGTCTCTTTCTATCCTTTCCTTACTCTGTCTTCCATTTCCATTTGCAGTTTAGTTTACTATACATGTAGCAAGACTATTAGACACCTCTTGTTGACATACGATGATTATTACCTACTGATAAGGCTTTTTGGTTGTTTTTTTTTAATCCCATGTTGTAAACCCAGTTATTCATATTGAAGGACTATATATAATATCATTATTATAGATTCTAGCCTTTGATTATCATTTTAGGTTGTGTAGTTAAGTGAGAAGGTTTGTCGTGTGTAACCTTTCCCACTGTTTCAATGGTGTGTATTGTCAAATCCTTGGGGAATTCTGATGTAGTCAGGAACACGTATGCGAGAAATTGACATTTTTGTCGTTCTAGAAGTTGTGCGGCATGTATAATTATGAGAATCATTCGAATACATTCCTGCTCCGTGTAGTTTACTTGTATTTCACTTAAGGATATCTTTTAATTTCATCTCGGTCAGTCATTAGGCATTAAGGCAGCCATATTGCATGGTTCACTTGATCACCTTATGTTTAAAATAGTTGGTAAATTTGTTGTATACTATGTACATGTATGTGTATATGCTTGTATACTTGCTCCTGCTACTGTTTTACTACTATAGTGGAACCTCCCACCATCTAGGCCAACATAAAGGGTCCTTGTTTTAGAGGTCTCCTCCTCATTTTAGCGGTAATTTAATCGCTTTAGGAATTCAGCCAGTGTCCTCATTACAGAGGTGTCCTTATTTCAAAGTGTCCTGGATTGTGTTTCTACAAAAGTGGCATTACTAAACCAATTTCAGTTAGTGTAACGTAATGTGTCACATAGAAGAATAAGAAATTTCCAAGTTCCAGAATGTGCATGTATGTACTCCCCTTGTGTTATGTGTCAAACTTTTGTAGTTTGTTTTATATTCTTGGTCTAGTAGTTATGCATACATTGTTTGCATATGACTAAAGTCTGTTCATGTTAACTATGACCTCCATAAATTTCCACATGTATAAGAGTACGAAATACGCCATACTTAAGAATTGGAAAGATTTTTCTACCGCTGATAAATTTTAGAGTACACTCAATATCAGTGCATTGCTTACATGAGAAGAATGCCCAGGACAAGGCAAACATATTTATTCTGAAGTGAAAGCTATAGCACAGTCTGTCATAAAGTTAGCCTTGTTTTCGTAAGGTCATAGTTAACATGAACAGACTTTAGTATACCTGGCTACCATTATTCTATTTGTATGTAACCCTCCCCCTGTACTCTCCTATTCTAATGACCTCATATCCACCCCTCCATTCCCACCACCCTCACCCCACCCTTTTTGCCCCCTCCCTCTCTGCCCCTACCACCCTTACCACTCCCTCTACATCCCCCGCCGTCCTCATTCCATCCCTTCCCATCCCCCAATACATAACATAATATATTACTATCATATATCTCTACACTGCTTAAATATGAGCAATGTTATTGTTTGCTAACTGATTTCTAACTAATGCTAATTGTAATCTTATCATTGTAGGAAACAGTATTCTAAGATACATATGTGTCTGTATTAAACATAAATTGTCGACTATGCTCAAACCACTTTCTCTCTTTCTTGAATTTTTTTAAAAAATCTTTCCTATGTGAATTCCGCATTGTAAGGTTACATTATCAGATATCGTATAAGCACTCACTAGTGTTATGAGGTGTGCAGCCATTGGCAGCCATTCTTAGTTATTGTATCAACTTCATTGGTTTGGCTATCTTAATATACGTGTAGTCACTATTACATGTATATGTATCACCTGTACTTGATAGGAGGGGTATACATGTATGTTGATGTTTTGTTAATGGTGGTGTTTAAAATCAAATCAACTTTCCTTGTTAACATTTTTCCTTTTTTTTTTCAATAACTATCCATGCTTATTCTAAAATGTGTTTCATTTGTATTACTGTTCTTATACTAATATAACAGATCAGATAAGAAATCTACCCAAAATACTTCTGAGGAGAAAAGACACCTGCACTTTCTTGAAGAGGATGCCATAGCCATATTACCAGCAGCCGCGGGTAAACTGCATCAGCTGACGATGATGCCCAAAGGAACCGATATCCATGAATGGATGGCAACTAACAGTTAGTAACAGCGTGATTGTATGTGTACTTGCATGGTATTGTTAAGCCAAGACTTTCAAAGCAGCTGGTATTTTAGGCCAAAGTACTTATAGAGGAGGGCCAACTAGGTGATACTAATTTTTACAAACTTCCAAGTATTTCTCTTTGAAATGATACTTACTCAAGCTATGGCAGAATTATAGGTTGTGATTTTTTTTTTAAGCTTTATCATCAGATTGTTACTGTGCTAGATGATTATTTTGTGTCCTACACTCTACCAGCCATTTGAAAACTTGTCAGAAGTAGAAAAACATGCAAAAAAAAAAAAACTTTTTGTACCTTTGCAATATATAACCTGGTTCCACAATATCATATATACTGGAAATGTTTAAATATATTCCATAACTTAATGTTAATAGCAACGAATTTCTATTCATCCATCATATTTTGCATATTTTGAACTAGGCCTAATACTTTTTAGATTAAGGATTTGTGAGAGTTAAAGACGTATATGTATAACACTTATACAATGTTTCATTGACACTGGAATGATACCCTAGTCTATTTCAATGCATCAAAGGGTGAAAATACCCATGCAACTTACTTAAACACTCAGTTATTGTAAAACCAGGCTTAACAAAGGACAAAAGGAATGTGAAGAGACTTTTGTAGACTAACTGTGTCCGATATACTGTAACTCTTTTTATCATTTAGTATACATATCCAACACATGTTGTGGTTAATTCTTCAACTAACAATGCTATCATTTACAAGATATTGGGGGGTTTGGATTGCCTGTAGTTTCCCTTATCATTATCATCATCGTCCTTTTTGTCTCTCTTTCTTCATTTCTCTCTTCTTTTTCATTAGCACTTGCTTTCTTTGCTCAAGTCAATGTCCAAGTTGAAGTTATCTCTCAACTTTGTACTCAGACCACCTGTCCTGTTATGTCAGCTGGTAGTCAGTAAGTCATTGCAATCAAAGACCGTTCAAGGAAATATAGAATTATTTAATATTAATTTTTATTTTATTATTTTTGCCTCTAGTGTTTTCGAATTTGAAACCGACAAAAAAACCAAGAAGGTGAAGATGCACGCGAAACAGTATATCGATACAGTTATGAGCAACATACAGAAACAGATCGAAGATGAGCAAATATTTCCTACAAAATTTGGTATGAAATTGAGTGGCATGACATATGTTATTTTTTAACCAGCATTTTTAATAATATTTATATACTCTCCTTCTGTTTTTTTTTTTCCTACCCATTTTGCTACTATTTTCCATCCATGCACTGCAGGTTCAGAGTTTCCTTTAGATTTCATACAAATAGTTCGCAAGATATTTCGACATTACTATTACATACTAGCTCACATCTACTTTCATCACTTTCATGAATTCAAGCGACTACAACTACACGACGGACTCAACACATTCTTTCTACACTTTATGTATTTCGTTTCCGAGTTCTCGTTAGTTGTTGATCATAAAGAACTGTCCTTATTGGAAGACTTATTAGTAAGACTTAGAAACCATGAAGAGGTTTTAGCTAAACGCCCGAGGAGTGATGACTTCTCAGATACTGAACTGTCTAGTCTTGTACCGTTAAAGACATAATCTTGTATTAATCAACAGCAATCAGTATACGTGTGTGTATTTGTGTGTGTTTTAGTGTATTGGGTGGGGTCGTTTTGGGGTATTTGTTGTATATGTCTATGTCATGTGACCGATAGTCATGTGACATAATAGTTTACAGGAGGGTGTGTTCAAATGATGTTTTTGATGTTAGATATAGTATTAGTTTAATGCTCTTTTTTTTTTTCAATCATTGATTTTTTGAGTCGGGTTTTTTTTTTCTGTCATAATAGATCATTATGTGTTGTTATTTTTCATATCCTCAAAAATAACTCGTTTTAATTTTTCGTTATATGCTTATTAGCTACTAGCTTGCTATTTTATTGTTACAGAATTATTATACTATATATTTATCAACTACTTAAATTGTTTCATAATAGTTTTTCATCATAATTATATGCCAAGATTATAGATCATTCATTATGCATGTCGCGTCAGAATCAATTTGCAACGTGTAAGCCACGCCCTTATTATTAGATTGTTATTATTAATAGGCTAATGTAGCATTGAAGATAAATCATTTGGTCGCCAGTAGAGAGTAGAAATGACTGAGAGAAAGGTTTTGGTGACTGGATTCGGTCCTTTTTTCACTCACAAGGTGAACGCTAGCTGGGAAGCTGTAAAAGAGATGGCAACGTTGGGTATTCGTCAAAACGTAGATCTTGAAATACGTGAAATACCCGTGGTATACGAAACGGTCTCGAGGGACATTCCTGCACTCTGGGAAGATTTGAAACCGATTCTCTGTGTTCATGTTGGCGTTTCACCGTACAGTTGTATCAAACTGGAGAAGTATGGTCAGAACGTAGGCTATAAGAACTTTGACATCGAGTTCAAACTACCCTCGGGTGGTTACTGTCATGAAGACGGTCCTGCCAAGATAGAAACCATTTTCAACGTCGAAGAAGTTTCGATGAAAGTATCTGAACAACTACCCGACACTATGGTGCAAGTTTCCGAGGACGCGGGTCGATATCTGTGCGACTTCATCTACTACACGTCGCTTCATCACAACAAAGGACCCGTAGTGTTCGTACATGTCCCTCCAATGGACAACCCATACTCTAAATCTCAACTAGCAGTTGCTTTAAAGCACATAATCGAGACCCTACTGGACCATATTCATGAAGGCAGGATTAATGGCCATAAAATACAATAACTGTTGTTTTTTTTTTTAGATAAATTGATTTAATGTGTGACTGTGTGTTAATGTGTACCGATTGAATTTGTGTGTACTGTATTATGATGTTCCAATACATTATTATATTTTATAAACCTTTTTTATTATGATCTACACAATAGTATATTTAAACCACATAATAATGTATAGTAAGGATGTTGCACTTCATTTACAGCTATAGCTAGCTAGCTGCATATGCTGAGCTCCACCCATTCATAATAATGAACATATGGGTGACAAAGTATGCATAAGATGCGAAAAGCTTTGTGGATCAGAGCTTGTATTCACACAAGGAGACTTTTAACACTATCTGAATTATACCTTTACAAAACCAATGCTGTACAGACTTATCTATAAAACAGCATGCAAGACTCATAGAAACGTACTCTACGTTATTTTGTACATACATAGGGAACAGCAGGTAAGTACATTGATATTGCAAACTGACATATAGAACTTGTATGTGACATTAAACTACCATTATGAGCAACATATTGATTTTAATGTACTATGGATTACAAATGACATGAGTATAACTATTACTGATATGATACTGTTATGTTAGTTAAGTCACATGATCAGTTGGTCACATGATCAATGGTGCTAGGGTAACCGCCACCTTTCAAAATGCGAAGACGTTTTGGCCTGCCATCGTTTAGTGATAAAGGTCCCTATTAACAATATTGATAGAATGAAACTAATCTATATCTAAAGTTATGCATTATAAAAACATACTATACAGCGTTTTTACAATGATACAAACAACATAATGATAAGAGTCAGTGGTTCCCAATGTATTTTGGCTACCAGCAAAACCACACGCTATTAAGTAATTTATGTATGACCAAAAAATACATTTTTGGCACTGGTATGCTATCAACATAATCTCAGAGGAAGTGCATGCACACACTTTTCCATAATGAAAGGAAAAATTAATATTAAAGGTGGGAGGCAGGTTAGTGGCAATGAAATTAATACATTTATTACCTGTCGCCGCTTGGGACCAGGTGATGGTTTAATCTCCACTAGCGGGGCTACTCTACTGCCCCTCCCCTTTGCCACACCCCTATTATTCTGTCCATTCCTCTGTAAGCATTGCCGTGAACTGCTATTAGCTGCCTTTCCTTTCTTTGCTGTCAATGTGGACATAACTTGACACAAGTTTGAGTGCATTCGTAAAGGATTATAGTAATCACTTGACTTCAGCTATATAATTGTAATAAGAAGGACCTTTAATAATACAAGCAAAACATGACAATATTCAATTGGTTCCTACTTTGTCCAGAGAGTGTCTCATGGAGTCTAGAATATCAGAAGGAAGTTGTGGTAAGCCCTCATCGTCTGGATTCTCACCTTGTTCAATGGGTAACAGTAACTCATTGACTACAACAGACTGTAATCAAAACATGCTTTACAATAATATATATTTCCTTACATAGCAAAACAAATTTATGTTATTAGTTTATAGACTCACTATATACCATATTTCACCAATCAAATGCCTGTCTCAAATAAGCACCTGGCTCGGAGAGCCACAAGGGTGTTTAATTGGTGAAATACGGTACGTTATAGTCTGTATAAAAATATATAATTATCAATAAAAATAACATATCACGTCTAGCTGTTATGCATTTTAAGGTTACGGGATACCCGTTTTACCGCCAACAAAAAAATTTAATTATAAGTACAATAGTGTTGCCTAAAAACACTCCCTTTTTACTATT
>JAYJLX010058846.1:2801-16037 GCA_036873525.1 Chalinula nematifera | reverse complement strand
TTACTGTGTCTATTCATGTATAGTGTAATGATGTACAAGCTATTTATAGCACAGGATTGAAGTGTTACTGTGTCTATCTTTTCTTAATACTAATGCAGAAAATATTTCCCCATCAAAGCTCAAGAGCAAGCAACCACGCTACGAGCTGACCAAGAAGCAACGTGACATCATCAGGGCTGATGACAAAAACACTAAGATATGGGAAGAGCTGCTTTCTTTTGCTGATTCAGCAGGATCAGTAAGGCCACACCCACTTAATATTTGTTAATACTGTTAATCCATGTTATACTAAAAGGCTGGGCTACTGAATAAAATAGAAGAGTATTTTTCTTGCATAGTCTGTCAGGAAGTGGTTTATCACCCGGTATCGACTCCATGTGGGCATAACATATGCAAGGTATGTTTACAATGATCCCAGTACTGTTTATTAGTGAGATAATGTTTGCTGTAGGATTGCTTGTCTCGCTCGTTTAGAGCTGATGTGAGCTCTTGCCCTAATTGCAGGCATCCCTTAGGTGAGAGCTACAATATGGAAGTCAATTCCTCCCTACAAAAGATACTCCTCGATCTGTTTCCCGGTTATGGCGTTGGTAGATGATTAAAATCGATTCCTTTTTATACATGCGAAAAAAAGAATGACTCGCTTGTATATAATACATTATAATTATAACACTATTATTAAATTGATCATAATAAATAATGACTTTCTATTTTAAATAGTTTTATAATAGTTAATTGAAGTTATTTGTCACGTGATGCTAGAGGGATTTCCCCTTGTGTACTAATTGTGTTGGATCTGCCATTCCTCCATTCTAGTTTCACTTGTGTGTTTATTTTGTTTGTTGCCGAAGACGATAAGTTGAGGTTCGCTCCGAACTAAAACTACCCGTACTCTGCTTGTCAAAGGAGAGTTTCTATATCGTTAGGTTAGTAGAAACATAAGTACGTATAGTAATAGATCTATATATATAACTTCGTCGAAAACCCGGTTGATTTTTAGTACTGTGGTCTGTGAAGATGGCCTTGTAACCATTCATTATGGCGCCTGTAACTGTTGTACGTGCTTATAATTAAAGCTATAGTCTATTTATATGTAATTGTAGATCTGTAATATACTCGAGCTGATTATAGTTTGGACTAAACTATTAATTTTATCATTTTCTTCCAGGATAAGGAGATATGTAAGAATATAAGTGTCCCTATAGTTCACATACATAGACCTAGCCTTGTTGTTTATACGCCATTGGTTAAGAGGTGTCTGTTAATGTATGTATACATAGTGTGATGTTAGCCATCACAGGAATCTATCACGCTTTGATGTAGCTAACAGTCTCACCACAATTGTATAGACCAGCCAGATCAGGCACACCCAATAGTTGATAAAAACAATCGTAAGATACATAAGGCCTTGATTAATAACGACAGAATCAAGAAAAAAATTTAGTTATCAATACCATATGTGGACCAACAGTATTGAGATATCAATGAAATAATGATACATATCATGATAGGATTCGTGTCAGTATCATCTCACAGGGGTTTAGTTACATGTATGTATCTCTTGTTGCTTTTGATGGTCCATAGTGCACCTCTGATACACGTAGCACCATCATGTTTGTTTTTCGAGCTGTTTACATCCATGCATGTGTATACTCATGATGTATTTATCAGTATGTACATGTATGTATGTGTATGTATGTAATTATGTATGTATGTATACATGTACATATATGTATGTCTGTATGAATAGGGTAGTGTCAGTAGTGTGTGTATGTATGATCTGGTATTGTAAGGTTTCATATACCACATTCACTTTCAAACTCGTTTTAGTGAACTGTAAATGTTCTGCACAATGTGTTTTCTTCTTTTTTATTTTTGGGATTATGGCCAACCAGCTGCTTTCAATAGCCAAGTGTTAGTTTGTGTCCAATACTAAGTGTGTATAGGTCCACCGCACATTACTGGAATTCCCTCCATTGTTAAAGTGGCTATGTGAGATTTGTTGTTGATTGTCTCCCACTTATGACTACAGGAAGTGTGCTGAAGTGGCCAAAGCTACCCCCCCCCCCCCCCCCCTTAGCTTTGATGATATACCTACTTACATATACCTCACTTTAATTACCCTGCTATGCCAAATTTGTTTGTGCTGCCTTTCTCACATACTTGGCAGCTTTTTCTAAATGTTTCATTCTCATTCATTCATATGGTTGTGTTATATTTAGGTATTGTGGCCCCACCCACCTGCCACACCCACCTTATTAACCACCTAAACTCACAATGAGTTGTTCAACGTTGTCTGATAGCTATCGATCACCGATGGTGTCGTCTCCTGTACTGCTACCCAGGGGTATTCCAGAGTCGGATATTGAACCGACATTGCCTCGTTCGGACAGAATTATCCTAAAGAATGATTGGACTCGTGCAAACGATACAGAAAATGACCATTGGAAGAAACGCTGCCAGAATACACACCCCCATCCAGAACAGCCACACCCACAATCCCACATCCAGCACTCGACCTCCACTAGTCGTACCAGCCGCACTCACTCACCGTCACGCCCACACTTTGAGTACCCACGCTCACGCTATGATAATCCATCATCAGTACCCTCATCACCCCTTTCCTTATCCGGCGTATATACCACGCCCCCACACTCCGCCCACCTTCACCCTTCCTCTGCTTCGTTCCATCATCCCGCTGCACATACTTCTTCTGTATCGTCGTTGACTTCATCGGGAGGTGGTCCAGCCTCACCTCAACCCTCTCAGTTTACCTCTTCCTTTCCATCCTTGACTTCATCCCAGCAGCAACACCATCAGCATCTATCCTCCAACCACCACTCATCCTTACACTACCCTAACTCTGTCTCCTACAGAAACGACCGTTACCGTCAGCCCACGCCCCCTTCGTATGAGGACATCCCTCGTAGTAGTGGGCGTAGCTATTTGACGCACATGGTGCGTGGTGAAAGACCACATCAACTGAATAATGATTGGCGTAGTGAGAGTTGGTCATCGCCTAGTAGCCATACTACCAGACCATCACACCATAACGTGCCACATTCTGCTCTTGCGTATCCTTTAAGTTATAGAACTAATTCCAGTAATAACTGTACTGGTAGTACTCGAGGTGACCTTTCCAGTCCAATGGGTGAGGATCATTTGGACTCTTCTCCTCCAAACAGTGGAATGGGTTCGCCTCACCATTTCTCCACTGTGTTTCACCAGCCCCGTTCCCATTCCATCCCCCCTACACCTTCACTCATTGATCACCAGCCCCGTTTCCATTCCATTCCTCCCAATCCTTCACTTATCGATATTATGTGTCACCCAACGGATCTAGTGATTGACCTAGGTGATCCTATCCTACTGCGTTGTGAAGCACGTGTTATGTGTAGCTCAACTAAACCATCTTACCAATGGTATAAGGATGAAGAGCCCATTGTTGGTGAAGTGGAGAATGTCTTTAAACTGAGAAAATCGAGTAAAGAAGATTTAGGATATTATTTTTGCGTTGTGTCTAATTCTACGGGTGACAGTCAAAGGAAGTCAAGTACTGCCTTTGTCAGAATGGCTCAAGGTTAATTTATTTGTGGTTTATTAATTGTTAATAACTATTAATAATATTAATTACATGCAGGCTCCACCCCTCCTATTGATGCTTGTATGCCACTCATTTTGGAACAGCCTGATTCCACCATGGTTATTACACTAGGAGAAAGCCTTGTTCTCAGACTGGTAGTCCGGGCTCAGCCTGAACCAGTTTATCAGTGGTTTAGGAACGGAAACGAACTCCATTCTTCAAATACGAACGAATTTGTCATCAATTGTTGCACGATATCGGACGAGGGAACTTACATATGCTCTATTAAGAATGAATACGGCAGTGTACTTAGTAATTCAGTCAAAGTGTACATCACTAGAAGAAAGGATGCATTAGAAAAGCGAAGTATGACAGATTAACTAGAGTCACTATTTCTATTATATGTACATGTATATACTCTAATACTTGTGTTTATATATAGATTCTGGGAATAGTATCACCAGTGAGCATGCCATAAGTACTCCGCCTCCTTCCTCTCCGTTGTCATGGCGATCATTATCTCCCACAAAACAAACCAGACCCAAGCCGTCGTCTTCTGGTACTAGCATATCTGAGGAGGTGGTACGGTTTGTAACAGCACAGGTTTGCCGCCAAATCGGTCCAGCGGAGAATATTGAAGGTGTACGGAAAGGGTTAAATATTTCAGTGGAAGAAACAGAGGCTATAAAGTATGTTGGGTTACATATTCAAATTACGATTCTTTTACTCTCCTGTTATTCTGTAGACTACGTTACGCTGGCTTATCTGATAGAGTACGTCAGATGATTATTAGTTGGTGTCGAAGTAGCCCTTACCACACTCCAGCTGTCCTTGAAGACAGCCTACAGGTTTATGGCTTCCGAATTACAATCCCCGTAGTAACACATGTAACATCAGGAGGACTAGACCCATCACCATGTATGTCCAGTGTAGTTGATTGTTACTAAAGATAACATTGTTTTGTTCTATATATAGCTCAGTCTCCGCCCTTTATCACAGTACAGCCTAGTAGTGTGAAGGTGAACGAAGGCGACGTGATAGAAATGTTTGTTGAAGCTGAGGGGTGTGGTCTAACGTATCAATGGTACAAAGACAGTATTCCTTACCCTGGCCTGACCCAACCCAGGGTTTTGCTAACTGATGTGCAGGAGTCATCTACAGGGGTGTACCATTGCTGTGTTAAGAATCAGTATGGCACTTGTAACAGCCATTCTGCTCAGGTCGATGTCGTACCACTCAAGTTAAAGTTACCTCCATCACTGCAAGGGACCAAGCCATATTACAGATCTTCAACATCGTCGCATGAGAGTGTTCCTGTGTTCTCTCCACCTCCGAGTAGACGAACTAACAATGTTGTGGAACCATTTTCACCAGAACGTAAAGCTTATAGAGAAAAACAACCCTTTACCCCTTCAGTATCAGAGAGTTTTCGTGTTGAGAACAGTAAGTTGTAGTTCTCCATATTTGCCTGGACTTTTTGTAGTATCGCTTTACATGCAGCTAGACTCTTTATAGTATGTTTGTGTATGTATCGTTCAGTACTTGCTACATGGGAAGGAGTACTGAGGGGGTATGGCAGGTGGGCGTGGGGTAGGTGTAGAAGGTGGGCGTGGGGTGGGTGGATGGGGGTGAATGTATACAATCCATGCATTCTTAAACTAATGCCTAGTGCTCCAAAATCAATCGTCCATAAAATTACAAACATGTATTATAATGACAGTAACTAACTGGTTCCATTGTATGTTGTCCTGAACTTTGTGGGTAGATTGATGGTTAAAATAATCATTTTGTATGTGTTTCACATTCACCGGATTAGCTAACCCAAGCAATTCTATTGCTTTATAATGCCACGTGTTTCAGTTTTATTTCATGAATAGCACTCGCTAGTCTTGTTTTTTAGTACTTATGAGTTTTCAGCTCCATTCATTACTGCTAAAGGTTATTACTAGTTACTTCCTTGCTTGCTGTTTTGTAGTCCAAGTGTCAGTTTCGTTTATAGCTTAGTGAAAGTTTGAGAGTTTAATGTACTTCTGTGGTTCTATCAAGTGATTGAGTATTTGTTATTTGTCTTTACCTCAGGTAACCATCGCCCAATAATAACAGAGCATCCACTCTCACAAGAACTTGTTTTCGGTACCGAGTTATGTTTGAAGGTCGTTATCAGTAGCGGTGGAGGAGGGAAGCTTAGATACCTGTGGTATTTCAACGGACTGGCCCTTCCCAGTGAGAGACAGAGTGAGTTTATTATCAATTCCTTCACTGATGAAGATGTGGGTGATTATTCGTGTGAGGTTACCAATGATTACGGATCGGTAATGTCCAAGAAAGCACACATCAGTTTGAAACCTGACGATGAGGATGAATGCTCTACAAACAGTTGATTATAATCAGTTACTGCTAAAACTTCTTTCACATTTCTTTTTTTTTTTAAAACACTAATTTTCTTGTACTATTTTAGTAGTGTTATCCAATGTTCCATAAACCCCCCCCCCCCCCCACCCTCCCCCTTATCCTAGACTAGTTTTATATACTTTCTAGTATTTTTTATAGTCAACCCTGTTCCATTGAAAACAATGTTGTATTAAAATATGACTGGAATTTAAGATAAAACAATTTAAAAAAATATTCAAAATATTAAAAAGAACTTGTATTAAATTATGTAATATGGAAAGCATCTTTCACTAGCAGCTGAACTTCATGAATAGCTGACGAAGCTATAATAACAGCCCCCTTGTATGCAGATGGCTTCAGAACCTGTTGGAGTAGTTCCAAAAATTTTTGAGGTGATACATCGACGGCTAAGAATCCATCAATCCAGAATGCTATCTCATTCAAGCCCCTCTCCATTGCCTTCTTGAGAGCTTTATCCAGACATTCTGTCAGATTAACATCATATCCTCCAAACACACAATGGCAGACCGTCTTAATACCAGGTAATTTGCCACCCGAGGTAATGAAAATGGCCCCCAATTTGGGTTCCTGTGCAACAAGGCTCAGCTCATTGATCAGCTTGTCCCCACCCGCTTGTAATAGAGTGGTTAGCAATATTTCATTGTCAGCTTGATCGTGACTGCTGACCTCATGAACAGGATTACCCAAAGGTAATACTAGAACTTCGCTCTTAAGGCTCACAATGCCTTCTGTGTATACATTCAAGTTATGGTAGCCAGCAACAGGTCCCATCTGGTGGGCGGGAATGGGGTAACAGAGTTGCTCATTTGAGTTCTCAATTATTGATTTGCTACAGGAGTGTCGCGTTGATTGGTTGAACTCGGTATAACTTGCAGCAATTCCTGTATAGGATGTTGGACAATGTCCCGATGCTAGTATCCTTCGCAACGCTTCTTGTTTCTTTAATATAGTTCGTTTCAACTCAGCCCTCCGTCTTCTCAGGGCATTTCTCCGAACGCCGTCGACGAATTCAACAACCATACGGACTCTCGAATCAGTAGTATTCATTATCTTATCAACAATCTCATCGGGTGACGAATTCCTCACATTTTCACCATTGACCTCGATAATGGCGTCCCCCTGATGCAACCCAGCCATGTATGCAGGTGAACCCACTGTCACCCCAAGAACTACGGTCTGTTGTATCTTTCCTCTGTCACTCATTCTACTATAACTCTATAAAACAACCAAATGACAACCTAATATAATAATATTATTATAGTAACAGTATTATCAGGCCAACACAGTGCATTATATATAGTAGCCATGCATGCATGCAGCTCATTGTATTTATAATAATATTTTTATGTCAACATACTACTCTACAATAATGTACACTATACTACGGCTTAACCTAATGAGGCAAAACAACTATAATGCTACCTCAATCATTCTATGGCATAGAATTAAACTAGAAGTGCATAGGCCATGAGCCACAAAATGGGATCTATGTAGTAGGTGAGGCTAATACGTACCAACGGCTCAGTCTAACTTCACTTCAGCAATATATATATATATATATTACGTACACTGGATGTGCTATAATAAAATTTCCTTGAATCCTGATTCAGTTTAGCCAGCTAATGGTTTAAAGTTGACCGCTGATAATGTGCAGACTTATATAGTGTTATTATGATTAACTCTATTATTTTATACAATCAATGAATACACGGTTATCAAAAATCAACTAAAGTATAACAACACATAAGCACATTGATACACAAATCATATTGCAGCAAATCTATGGTAGAATTTCCAGCTGCATGTATTCAACATGATTAGTACAACAGCCACACTCAATTTAAATTCCATATAGGTGTATAAACCTTATAATATATGGTAAAGAATTTACAAGATCGAAATAATTCAATATTCATGAGTCAGCCCTAGTCTATGCATAATTGCCGGCTCGTTGTGCAGAGGAGCCTATATAGACCAGGTGACTATGGCCTGCCTGGCTTGGTATACTGACGGTGCTGTACCTATGTTTCAGTGCCGGCTATGCATTGGGGTATCGTACTGCTATATAGCTTGCCATAATCACATTTTACCATAATTGATTTACATGCACTATACACTGAATCCTCGACTGACCTGTAATTGGAAACCAAACTTAGTCCAGTGCATGTCCATGATCACTGTTCGCTCTTCACCCAATTTAGGCCCCTTGGTAACGAATCCCGGAGCTGATTCGATGAGTTTGGATATATTACCTTCAGACTTAGCTTTCCTATGCCTGTTCAGAGGAGCTTTGAGAGTTGCTTCGGTTTGGAGCGAGCCAGCGCTAGTTGCGCTATCATACTCCGTCAGCGCCTTTACTCCCAAGGTTACCCTGCGGTCGATGAAGTGGAGGTGGCCGCTAGTGGTTTGTATCAGTCCGTGCGGAGAATCCTTGTCGTTCGAATCCTTGAAGGATGCGAAAGATGAAGATGGATTCATGATCTTGTTTCTCGTCTTGTTGTCACGAGCCCTCGATAAAGCCCTCCGGAGCTAGCTAGCTCCTCCTATATAGCCACACCTCCGCTCCCTCAGAATGCATATTGCATTGCATTAATTCACGCACACGGGGCGGGGGTCCGGTGATTTACGAATTCCTCATCTAAGCAGTGCGATATTGTGAAATAGTGGTGGTGGTCTCTTGTGTCCCTGATCATCTGTTGCATATACCATTTCACAGAAGGCCAACAAATCGTGAGTTGTACACAAAACAACGCGTACACTATACACATACAAAGCCTATAGTAGACTGTACTCTCTCTCCTGCGATATCACCTCACACGTATCGTAATCCTCTGCAGGTTTACACACAGTGCTAGAGCCGACTTACACTATAGAACAGCCATGGGTTGCTTGGGCAGCAAGGACGAACATCCAGTTTCAGCTCAACCCGCGGCTCATGCTACTGCTGTAAGTTTCTATAATAAAACCCACCAGATCTATACTTGAGTTCAAGTCATGCCTGATACCTTATATTCACAGCAGGGCTATATCTGTGTCTGTATTATCACTGTATGCTTAATACACTGTACTGAATTAATGAATGCTCAATAGTAATGTACTATAGTACTCACAATACACTATAGTATATATATGCACACACACACAGTACGTACCCTTATATACTATATATAATATACTAATGTATGCACATTTCTTGCATACTTGAATTAATTCCAAAGATTGAATGAGACATGAAATGACTGTAGTATAGTAATTTATAACTGTCTGTGTGTGTGTGTGTGTGTCAGATACTTGATAGGTCAATTAATCCTTGTGCCACTCAGTACTGCCAGCCAGCACTTTTCACTACTCATAAATTCATTGAAGCATTAAGCCTAGTTCACAATGCTAGCCGAGCGCTAATGTACATTGCGTGGGCAATTTGACCTTTTTTATGCAACATTACACTTTATAGAATTGTATTTAACCATCAATGTAATATCTTGCGAGCATCGTATTATGAGCTGGGCATTAAAAATTATGGTTTTATGCCTCTTTTTATCTCTGTGATTCACACAGGGTACTGGAGGTGGCACTGGTAACACTGGAGTATCTAGTGTCAGCTATCCATCTGTCGATGTAACTGACGGAGGAAATAGCTTCAACCAGGCGGGACAAAATGCCACACCCCCTCAGGAACAGAGGGGAAATTTGTTCATTGGACGATTCAAGTATACAGCTAGAACAGCAGAAGATTTGTCCTTTGAGAAGAATGAGCAACTAATGGTAATCGGTGGGATGGAAGGTGATTGGTGGATGGCAAGATCCTTAGCAACAGGAGAGGAAGGATACATACCCAGAAACTATGTAGCTGCGGCCGAAACCTATGAAGCAGAAGAGTAAGTCCCTGTAATCAATGAAGTAATTATGATTTTAGATTAGACAATAATTTATTTAAATTAAACAAAAAAGATATGTAATACGTACATTTGTTTAACTGGAGTATTTCCTTTAACTGTCTATAGGTGGTATTTTGGTGATATAGCTCGAGCTGAGGCTGAGAAATTATTAATGCTATCTAGTAATCTCCCAGGAACGTTTCTTGTTCGTATTAGCTCTTCACAAAAGGATGCACTCTCTCTCTCGTTACGAGACAATGATGGAATTAAACACTACCGTATCAGGAAAATGGATGATGGAGGATTCTTCATTACTCACAGAGCGGTTTTCAATTCTTTACTGGTAAATAGTGAAATTCAGTAGTTAAATTATTGGCATAGAGTAGACGTATACTCTTACCATTTCCATGCCAGGTGTATTTTCAATAATAGTTTAAATACAGCCAATTATATTCTATTCATCCCTCAGTGGTTTGTACTATACATAAAGCAACCCTCAAAAATTCCATTATGATATAATACTAGCTGTATACAGAATTGATACAATGTTGACCCTACATTGAATGGTATCTTACTAATGGAGTGTGCATGGGAACAGCGAGTGTTTGCTTCTTGTACTCTACAATGGATTGTGATATAATATACATAATCATAACATATAAGCATTACAGCCTCTGCTGTGCTGTTAGCTAAAACAATACTTAGAGCTAACTGTGCTATATTTAAGCATTCAACCATATCTTTCACTACATGGTTTCCTGAGCTGTATATATATCTTTAATTATAATAATGAATATATATTATCTGTGATGTATTGTACGTCGTATCTTTGCATATAGGATCTAGTGAGTCATTACATGATGGGTGCTGATGGTTTGGCCCAGCGTTTAACTGTGCCTTGTCCTCGGGTCAATCTACCGACGACGTTTGGTCTGTCGTATCGTGACGAATGGGAGATTGACAGAGGAACATTGGAGTTCCAGGAGAAATTGGGTCAAGGGAATTTCGGAGAGGTGTGGTCAGGACTATGGAATAATACTACACCAGTTGCTATTAAAACACTTAAACCAGGTAATACACTTAATACCCTATTACTCTAATTAATATATATCCTATTACCCTAATTAATATATACCCTATTATACCTATTAATATATACCCTATTATTACCTATTACTATGTATAAAAACTGTATCCCACTTGTACATAATTATATAGTTTACTCACAGCCTTTATGTGTATATATGTGTTTGTGTGTGTGTGTGATTAATAATTATGAAAGAAGGAAACTGTACCTGGATAGGCTATTCTTGTTTGTAGAGTAATGTCGGCATATGTGTGTTTGTTGTTACCGATGAACACGAAATTGGCAAACAAATAGAGACAGTTTGTTGATATATCAGTCTCCTATCATGCTAATTGTCTTGATTGTGGAATGAGGCAGTGACAATATACTAGGCTAGTATACACTGTAGGCTAGTGTACATATGTAGCTAGTCCAGCAAGTGGATTGATGATATCGCATGAGTGGGCGGTGTATGCCAGTAAAGCACTTAGTAATAACTACCTAAATTGGTATCACAATAGTATCAATATAAATATATATATGCAGACAGTATGGGTTCCAAATAGGAAGGCTGATATAAAACCCACAATTATTTGTCAAATAGACAAGAACATGTACTATAGCCATTATAGTTCTATCAGATATGGATTGTGGGTTCCAGGATAGTATAATTAATATATTAGCTGAGCAGACCATATTTGTATATTTATAAATATTTATTCTGTGAGACTTTGACCTTGTACAGGTTGTATATTACATGTATTGGGCAGTGCTTTGATGTGGTAGTATTGGTAGCTATCTCATTATAATTGTATACTTCGATCATTTCAATTTGTTATTATATCTTGAAAATTAAAATTGCATTTTATATTTTTAAATTGAATTTGCTTTGTCATCTCCTCCCCCATGCCACCCCACCCTACATTCCAGGTACCATGGAAGTTGATGATTTTGTCAAAGAGGCACAAGTTATGAAAAAGATCCATCATCCCAACCTCCTTCAACTATACGCCGTATGCACGGTTCAAGAGCCTATATACATTGTCACAGAGCTAATGAAGCATGGTAGCCTATTGGAGTTCCTTCGTAGCCCCAATGGCCGTGCTACAGTACAAATCCAGCAGATGATTGACATGATAGCTCAAGTAGCATCAGGTATGGCAGGAATTCACAGGGTATTCTACCTACTGATACAACTGTTATTAGAGTCATAGTAGTAAATAGGTGATAATTACTACTCAGTGTTTAGAGTATACTGCGCATGTCATGTCCTAGAAATCAAGGAGTATATAACATGTATCTTGTGTGTTTCATATATGTATTATACTGTATTGTGTGTGGGTTTTATCTAACAGTATTTGGGTAATTTTTGTGTGTGTATATTGTAGAGGTATATGCATGTGCAATAAGTATAACTGTTTTCTGTAGGGATGTCATATTTGGAGGAGCATTCATACATACACAGGGACTTGGCTGCTCGTAATATCCTCGTTGGTGAAGGTCATTCGTGTAAAGTAGCTGATTTTGGATTAGCTAGAGTAATTAAGGAAGATATATACAGTCCTAGGGAAGGCGCAAAGTTTCCGATTAAATGGACTGCTCCAGAAGCTGCTTTGTATAATCGTTTCACTATCAAATCAGATGTTTGGTCGTTTGGTATTCTAATGACAGAAGTCGTTACCAAAGGGGCTACCCCCTACCCCGGAATGACCAATGCCAAGGTATTGAAGGCCGTTGAAGAAGGCTATCGATGCCCACAACCTGATGGATGTCCCGATCCTCTTTATCAACTGATGTTAGAGTGTTGGAGACATGATCCGGACGATAGACCCACGTTTGAGTCCCTTAAATACAGATTAGAGGATTACTATGTATCGGCTGCTGAAGGATCGTATCAACAAGACCCACAATAAATATACCCCTTTGTTTCACTGTTAGTTAGTTCAAATATTTGATTTTTTTTAACTCGACTCATATATAGCACAATAATCGCTAATAATTGGACATTTGAATGATGATTTATATTACTATGTACCCACTGAGTTTTGTCTTTTTTTTTGTGTGTGGAATCAGTTTTTTTTTTTAGATTACGAAAGTTAGATACATGTAACTTTTTTTAGTTCAATCTGTTATTCTTTTCTTTGTTTACTGACTATGTTCATTTGCTGTTCGTAAATATATTTATTTGTGACTTCATTAACCTAATCTTTTTAAAATGGCTTTAATTCTTACTCTTAAAATAATTACAGAAAAATCGATTGCTAAAAAGTATGACATCACACAAAAAAATTATAGCA